>SSNR01000025.1:1550967-1596170 GCA_006937965.1 Callopanchax toddi | reverse complement strand
TTTTTTTTTTTTTTTTATAATCTCAGTGCTTCTCTCTTGTATGCTGTATATTTTGTGGAACACTGTTTGTGACCCATGTGTTGTGTTGATGTATTTTCTTATTTTGTTTGTGTAAAATTTATAATGAAAAGACCTCAAAAAAGCCAGTTACACCCCATGACTCTGTGTGGTTTAGTTTTTATTTTCTTATTTTTTAAATTACGCCTTGATTTTCAACATATTTTTCTTGGTGCTTTACCATCACACATCGGAAAATATTGTGTTGAAATTCACTTAAGTCTGCACAAGACTCATCCAAAAATATCCTCACAAGCCAAAAGAATAAACAGCCCTTGATGTAATTTATCTGAGTGTTTTTCACTTCCTAGAAGATAAAACATCTAAATTGATTCCCATCATGCTCCAAGTTTTAATATCTTTGATGTAACCAGTTTATGCAGATTTGATCCACAGTGACTGATCTCATGATTTGTTCTGACAGAACGGATAAATGAAAAAAGCCCTCACTTTGCATCAGTGATGCATTCATGGGTTCTCTCACCGCTGATTTTCTGATGTGGGCTTCTGTCATCCTGCTGGTGTCTCTGAAAATCAGCTCCATCAATCATCAGCAAATGATTCTGTTGCTTTGTGCATAAATCACCAAGCGTATGCTGGATGATTCTTGTCAAAAACAACTATAATCATGATCAAATTCTTCAAATCCAGCAGTTAATTATCAGACAAAATCGGCAAAATCCAATAAATCTTGAAGTATGGATGCTCTCCACTCTTAATGTTACATAACAGCGTGCTCTAACCTTCTAACGTGACTTGGAAGGTTAAACCAACACCATATGCATCTTCACTGCCTCTGAGGTTACAGGCCACACAACCACTTCACAGCTGGGTTTCCATTAGCAAATGAAAAGTCTCCTGTCAATGTGACCCGGTCAAATCGATCCACGAAGAAAGCACCAAAGGTGGAAGTGAGTGGACACACAGATCGGGCTTAAAAGTGACAGCGTCCTCCTTTGCTGATGTAATTTCACGGAAGCCCGCACCTTTAGGGGCTTCACACTTCAAACCTGCCATTAAAATCACCAATTTGCTGTGAAAATTATCTTCAAAATGCTGTTATTTAGAAGTAATGATGACAGTATTTTCATTTAGGTTTTGTCTCACTGAGCTGCAACTTTTGGCAACAAGTTGGAAACACAAAATTGTTTGGATTAAAAAGGTAATTTTCAGGCCTGTAGTTTTCCTCAGTCCAAATCAGTTCATAATTTTATTTGTAACTTTTTCTGTCCCCCCCCCCCCAAAAAAAAAAAAAAAAACTAAATTTTTAATGCACTGAGTGAGTACACATATAAACATGGCAACCAGAACTGTGTGAGTCCAAGTCAATATAATTAATTGCCAATACATTTTTGGAGAACCTAAACAGTGAAAATAGGTACGTGTAGAGGCAATAATAAGAACATGGGCAATATGATCAGTCTCATAAACAAAAGGTGAGAGGGTTAAGAAACAACCTAAAGGAAAAGGCAGGTTTATGTTAGATCTAGTTCAGTGGGACGATGTTTTAATTTTTATTTATATTTTTTGTAGCGATGTTACATATAATTCACACAAACATGGAAGGTCCTGCTTTTAAATCATTTAGCTAAACATATGATAACATTACAGCAGTTTTTTGTAGAACCAAACCGTTTCATTAATTAAGTCAGGACTTGGTTTTATCCTTTAATGAACATCTGAGTAGAATTGCAGCGTTTACATCTGTGCTTTCTTGTCAGAGAGTGAGGACACTCCCTCTGGGTTGAGGATGATTCTCTGCCTCAAGTGGAGGAATAGGTTCTTGGTGTCATGTTTGCTATGATGGAGTGAGAGATGGACTGACTAATCGAGCTTTCATCTGCATTAGTGAGGGGTTTGCTGCAGTCTGTCATGATGAAGAAGGAGCTGAGCTGAAAGGTAAAACTCTCAATTCACTGGTCTGTCAATGTTACAACCCTTACTTAATGTCACGACATTTTAGATCACACATACAAACTCAGTCTTAGACATAAAGGGGGAGCTTGGAGAACAGCCACTGGTCCTTTGCATCGAAAACAGTCAGCTGAGGTGTTTCCGGCATCTGACTAGGATGCTTTCTGGTTTCCTCCATTAGGTTTTATTCAGGGAGACCCTGTTACAGACTCAGAACTCTCTGGAGGAATTACATATCCTCTCACCGTGGGGTCCCTCAGGAGAATGGTTTCCCAATGGGCCTGTTACCTCCATGTTTGGATTAGTAAGTAGTGGGAAATGACCTACTGCTTGACAAGTCTGTTGCACTCGGAACATCCAGCTCTTTTTCTGTCTCCAGTCAGTCACAACTTTATTTCATAGACCACCAACCCCTTCCAGAGTCACATTTCTCCCACTCTCTAGTTGATGGACACTAAATAGAAAAGGACTCATGATGGGTTCCAGATGTTGATGATATTTACTGTATCTTCTAAATTTGTAGGACACGTTAAAAATTCCTGCATCGCAAGAAGGAAGGAAATAGAGAAATCTTGCAAGCATTTACCATCAATCACAATCCAGTGAGATACCGGCTTTAAAAGTTTAAAAATAAACTGGAAATGTGAATGCATGAACAGTAACCATCAACAGGTTCTAGTGAGGCTTTAGTTTGGTGATGTGAACAAAGGATGGGTAAACTTTGTATGTCCCTAAGAGCAGAGAACTTCTCATGCTTTGTTTTACAAAGAATGAGAGGATCAGTGTTTTTCAGTTTTACTAACAATGAGAGGGATTACTGTCATTCTTCCTAAAAGTCCTTCCCTCCTTCCTCTCTGAGTCTTCCTGCTCCTGTCACTGGGTTTAGTTACAGTAGCTTTAAGCTGATTTAGCCATTTTGTGTCAGCCTATTGAGGAATGACAGCTACTGTCTGCCCCTTCTTCCTCTTCAGCCTGGATCTGACTGTTACTTAGTAGTACTTGGCTCTGCCTCAGCTCAGTATATTTACATAAAAGTGGATCGTTTCTGTTCAGCGTGTTGGAAATGAGTCCAGATTGAAGAGGGATCAGGCGACAATGTGTTCCATCGCCCTGTGCAATGAGCAGCACTCACAACCCATAGAAACAAACAGGACTAGATGAAGATCAGAGGAATAAAGGTCTGGTTGCATCAGAGGAGGAATATTCTAGATAAAGACTGAAACAATCCAACAAGAGAAAGCGGGATAGGAGGAAAACCTGCCAGGGTGAGAGGAAATGAAGGTCCTGCTTGGTGTTTAATATTTGTTAATATGTCATAAATCTGTTCCATAAACACAGGCTGTGAAGGAGGAGAGAGGGAGGACAGGAAGGAAAAGAGGAGAGGCGTGCAGCAGAGAGGTGAACGGAGATAAAGAATGAAGGAGCGTGTGATAAATGTCTTTATCTGCTTCATTCTTCAGGTTTAATATCCTGTGTGGCCTGACTGTGTTTGCTGCTTGGATGTGATTATGAAACTCAGAGAGAGCGCTAGTGTGTGTGTGTGTGTTTCTCATATCTGTCTCACAGGGAATAAGATTTGTCATATTGATTGTATCTGTAAGTTTTTCTATCAAGCCAAGCAGCGACTGAACCCCTGCTGCCTGAACTTCAGCGAGTGTGTGAGTGTGTGTCGCTGCAGGAGTGCCAGGCCACCTGTGGGATGTTTGGTGATAACGGCACAGCTGGGTGTGTTTTAATTTTTAATTAGCTGAGTCATTTGGTGTCTAAAGGAATGAGAGACAAATAACAGGCGAGGGAGATGAAATTTCAGCAGGACTGATGAGACAGAAGAACAAAAACAGGCAAAATTTATTTGAGTTGAAGGAAATATGAAAATGTGTTGCACTCCCTTTATGTTCGTCCACGCTACTGGAATGTTTTGGTTTGTGATTCCATTTGTGAGGGTTACAAGTCATTTAACTTCACATGACAGGATGAAGCCAACTTTAGTTCAAGTATTAAAAACACAGAATCAGAGATGTATTTACTGAAGAAAGTACCAAAACAAAAAATAAATCATGTATGAGGAAAAATCTTTTTAAATTGTTGGGCAGAGGAATAAATGGTTTGTTCATTTAAGAACAAAATGTTCGTGTTGGAGAAAAGAGAACAGCCTCGGGAAAGTTTGGGAAATTCTATTAAATTTGTATCAGATAACTTGAAGATATCAGACCCTAATTATCATGTAATCCTTGTTATTTTGCTGTTGTTTTAGTAAAAGTAACTTTCTGATGCATCTTTCAAAGCTTGTGAGGGTTCTCAGCCATCCAGAGCCTGGAGATCCTGATGGGTTCAGAGACAACATAGACCTCTTTACTGCCTTCAAGCTTCATTCCAGCTAAATCTGAATCAAAATGAGTTTGTTTTGCCAAATTTATGCAAAGAAATTTGTATTTTTGCAGAAAAGTTCGTGCAATATAATAGACACTCAAAAACAAACATTGGTACGTACACACACACACACAAATGCACACTAGAAAAAAATGCTAATTTGCAAAAAATCTTATCTTAACCCTTAAACTTTTACTGAATTAAACTGAAAATACTTACTAAACAATAAAAGTTTTAAATGTGTGGAGAAGTTTGAATAAAAAATAAAACATTTTTACCTTACATTATGATTACCTTAATATTAATATCATTATTTTATATTATGTATGCACGGTGGACATAGAGGGACATCTGATGTTCTGCACAATAGCAATTTACTCATCTGCAACTTCCATATGTGGCTTGGTTTTTCAAAGATAATAAGAATAAAACGTAATATATAAACAACAATAGCTATAAATAATAAAAACTGCAAACTAATCAACAGTTTAAGATCCCATAAGCCTAAAATAATACAAATCTGCACACACACAATCCAGAAAAATCCAACCTTAATGAAAGTTGATGCATTAAAAGTGAAGTACTGGTTCTGATGGACTTCAATTTGAAGCTCTAAAAGTTTATTTCCAAGGTGGAAAAGGATCAGCAACAATAAATCAGACCTGCCTCAAGGTCCTGCAGGTCCAAAGATCCTGGAGAGCAGCTTTCAGCCAATCACCTTCTCAGCAGTCCCCTCTTACCTTCTGCTCACATTTTAGACAGAAGATTGATGGTTTGACAGAGGAATAAACAAAAGCATTTTTTGCTAAAGTAGAAAAAACAAAACAGAAGAAGAGGTCTAGCGTTTCAGCTATCCAGATGCAGCTTTAGACAAAAGCTTCTACTAAATGATTCTGAATGCGTCTCAAAATCCACAGTGGAGTGCTTTAAGAAGTGCAGGCTGAAAGTGGGTTTTTTTTTTTCACAGAATTGAAAACTCCTTTACCCAATCATGGCTGAAAAATCCGTGGGTTTATTTTTAAAAAGCATTGAAGGAGAGATTACTTTAGGATCACACTGGAAAATAAAAGGAAAGAGGTGAAAATCAATAGAACCAGAACTAAAAGTCTTCTACATAAAGTGTTCCTGTTGTCAAACATGGTGGCCAACATCTGTGTTTGGCATCCATATTTGAGACAATAAATGCATCTTTTTGGTGGACTAGTGGTCAAAAACATGGGCACGCTGACATATGTCACGGTGCCTTTAAGGGACAAAATATTTATTGGTTCAAGGCCCAAACATTATAAGACAATCAACCGCTGTGAAACGGTTCAGTGAGGATTTGTCTGTCGGCGAATCTAAAAAGTAGACTATGCTAGAAGAGAGAAAGAAAAAAAAAGCTTCAGATTGCTCATGCTGAATTTAAAGTACTGCCAAAAGCAGAAAGAGCTCCCCGGGGTCCAATGGAGAGAAAGTGAGAAAAAGGATCAGAGAAGAAAGTTTCAGTTAAAAGAGGAGAAATGAGGAGCAAAAAAAACCCGGAGGAATGAGGAGCAGCTGTTGAGAGTAGCTCCTCTGAGAACTTCTATACATGCTACAGGCTCCTCCAACCGGCTGACATTATAGCGTAGCAGCTGTCTGAATAAAACCCACTCACACAGTTATGTCTTTGTTGATTATCTCCACTTAAAACACTTTATCCACACATGAAAACCAAAGTAACACACTGCTCTTGTCTGAAGAGTAAGCGCACTTGTGTGTGTGATAAATCAAGATAAGCGAAAATGGCGCACATACCTGGAAGCATGTTGAGCGCCGGAACGTAATGAAAGGCTCTAGCTAGCGCATTCTTTTGCTCTTGACCTTGTTGCCCAACTCTTCTCAGGAAATGCATTTTATAAAACCTCCGCCCGAGGCCAGACACACACTCAGGTGCCAGGAAAAACACATTTACATCATTCAGCCATGCATGCTCGCATCACTCCTGCATTTTTTTCCTATGTCTCTTAGTTGGCCGTGTTCCCTTGTGTGTCGGAGCAACTTAAGACATCCCAGGAGAACGCCTGATAATTACTATCTTACGCTCCGCTGGTTTACTAATGAAGCTTTGCCATTATGTCCCAACCTGTCCTGTTTTTCTTTCACTCGGATGTCTCTGCTAACAGGTAACAGCTGAACAAGAAAGAACACACTCGGAGAACTTTGTCCTCTCTTTTCTATTTTCAATTTCATCTTACTTCAGCTTTTATGTTATACCATTCCGTGACCTACTTTCGTTACCTAAGTGAGGAAAGGGGGGGAAAATCCCCTTGAGTGGTGATTATTACAAGGCCAGAGGGGTCCACGCTGTGCTGGGATACATGTGTTCTGTTGCTCACAACTTCAGTAGCAGTGGTCTAACTTGTAACCTCTTCCTCCGTCGGTTGTTTTCCTTTGAGTAAAGCTCCCTGGTATTTCTCTCATCTGGATCTTTATCAGCTTATCAGTCCTGTCCACTTTATTTGATGCTGGATCAGAGAACACAGCTCGGTATAATCGCTCTCTTTCTCTCTCTGTCGAACACAAGATGGAAGAGAGCAAAGTGTTTCTGGGTTTTTTTCTCATATTCTGAGAAATTTAAGCTATATGTTTTAGTATAAATTATTCACACCCAGAATTCCCCTCCTGCTTCTTCTCAGTGCCTGGCTGCCTCTGTCTCGTACCGCAGAACAGCATATGTTTTTTTAACTTAAAAAAAAAAAAAAACGCCTGAACAACAAACGATCAAAAACATTTTTACAGCAAGTGTCATTTTTAAGCCACATGCTGGGTGGAGCTAGATGAGGTGGGTGGGTAGGGGGGGGACATTCCTAACTAATTGTATGTGCCCTACATCCTGCGCTGCTCCTCTCCCAGTGTGTGTGTGTGTGTGTGTGTGTGTGAATGTATGTGCTTCATGGTGTTGATTAGTTTGGAAAATGGTTGCCACGACATGCATATGTGAAAGTGACCTTAGCAGCGGAGGGTCAGAGTGGGGGTCATGCATTGTGTTGCACAGTTTAGCTGTTACACCACATAAAAATCCAAACAAAGTCAGGGTCATGACACACACACTGTGTGTCCAATCAGTGAATATTTATGCTGCTTTTTTCATTATTGTTCTACTGGCAGAAAATGTAACACAGTATTGATTTAATCTTTACCAACATCATGGGATTTTACATTTGTCTTTTAGCCTGCAGGAAAGCAAATCCTTCAGAGATGAAATGTCTTGCACAGGAAATGATCTGAAACTACTCCGACGGCAGTGCATCTACCCAGATCTGACTGCAGTGCACAAAGGAGACACAGAAGGGATAAATTAGTGTAAAAAAAGCTGCAGTATACTAAAGATAGTTCTCTGGTTTTGTCGTGACATATCTGGTATACGTTCTGACTGTTGGAAGTGAATCCATCAGTCACTCAGATAAACATGTAGATATTACTGGTTCTACTAAGACAAGGTGTCCATCTATCAGTTAATATTCACATAATCCCAAATACCTCACTACCTTAAAGACAGATTATGATGCCAGCTGGTGCTCCTGCCTTATCACCCACCTTGATCTGCTGCAGTTGATCTTGACTCTTCACCTTGAAGATGGTGGGCCCATGTGGAGGTAGCTTCCTGTTTCTTTTCTATGGCGAGCCTGGCTGAACCCTTGTAGCCAAGGCTTGACCACCAGGTGCTCCCCCCCCCCCAGGCCTGGTTCCAAGAGGATACCCCAACCTCAAGCTCCTTAAACTGCTTAACCCTTTAACCCGACACATTAAATAATAATCAGAATACTCTGATTTTTTTTTTCAAATTGAAACGTTTGTTTGTTAATGATAATATAACAATCATTGACTTTCATATTAAATTTATCAAGCAATTCCATAATAATACAACAATAAATATACTAAATAAATATTTCACTTGACACTAAAGTACACAAATAATCCATGCATGAGCAGGCAGAAACCCCTTAGAAGATTTAGGACTGCGGCTTTTTGAGGAAAATACTAATCTTAAAAAGACAGACCTCTTAGAAACTTAAAAATATGTTTGTCATATGTGTCAGGGTCTGAGTTAATCCTGGATACAAGTGGCCAAAACGAGCTTCCTCCTGATGGATGGATGGATGGATGGATGGATGGATGGATGGATGGATGGATGGATGGATGGATGGATGGATGGATGGATGGATGGATGGATGGATGGATGGATGGATGATCACAAACAAGTAGACAAAGTGGTCAGCTGACAGAGAAATGACAATGGATATAGCTCCCTGGCTGTTAGCTTGAATGCTAATGTTTTCTATATGAAGCCATTAGCTTGTCATCCGTAAATATATCAAAAATATGTCGTTCAACCATGGCTCCTAAAACATTAACCTCAAGCTGTATTACATTTTCAATGAAAGTAGCATTAATTGATAGTAGAGAAAAAAAAATCTGCACTTTTGAAAACACATTGATCTGATGCTGTCAAAATGCTGTGCAGCTTCATTTGAGTCACATCCACTGAGGAATGAAGAAATACAGAGACTTTACACCCAAACAATGCAAAACAACCTTTCCCTGATTGGAAAATAACAGACCAACACCTTCCTGAAAAGTTTCTGTCAGGAAGTTACGGAGCGTTCTGGAGTGCAACAATCATTTAAAGCTAACATGCTAACTTGGTTTTATTTGCTTCATATAATACTTTGATGATTAGTATTTCAACTGTACAATATAATTACAACTCAGTGAACTTCAAACTAACTGTTGAAACAACCAATCATCTGCTGTCCTCTGCTGCACTCTTTAAAAACATCATCTGGCTTTAATCGACATAATGAGCAACTTTATCAACTGTGAATGTCCTCATGTGCTTCAACTTTTCTGCTGTATTATTGTAAATAAAACATGATGCGTGCAGCTTCTGTTTATCATTGGGAACTCACTGTGCTGTGGAGGAAGGAGAAACTTGATCACAGAGCTCTAATCAGATGTGTTGAGAAATGTCAGCTTGTAGACAAGAATGAATTACTGACAATGTATATGTTATTGTTCAGATGTATATTCAGCTCCACCTTCAACCATATTGAAGAAGTTGAAAATGATGTAAAACAAAAACTATATTTGTTTTATGCAAATGGCCAAATATCCGTATTGTCAAGTCTGTCTGACAAAACATAAATGACTTTTTTCTTTTTAAGGTTTAACTGAATCAAAAACATATTTTTGGACAACCAGCGTTTTATATTTCTCTTTTTAACTGTAAAAATCCTAATAGTGCATGATGTCTGTGATAATCCCTCATATGATGGGATTTCTTTTAAATAAAACTTTTAAGAAACTAACAAAAATCTGATTTTCAAATCCAGATCAGATGTTAAAACATGTTTAGCAACATTTACTCCCAAACTGTCAGATCACCCCACCAACACTCAGGATTCATTTACAAGTTCTTTAGTCTGGTTTTTGTCTTCAGTAAATGTCATCCCAACTCTGAGGGATAAAATCAAAAAGATTTGCTTAAATCCAGTAGTAAACTTGCAAAGATGAAGATATTTTGAGCTTTTTGTAAAAAAAATCAGCTGCTGCACAAGCTGGATCTTACAGTTTATGTCCTACCAGTCTTCACCAGTGATTCATAATTTATGTTTTTCTGACATGAAGCTGGAATCTCTGGCAGAACTGCTGAGATGAAATAAACTGACCAAACACTGAGCCTCGTGCTCATTTAGTTAACGCTCGGATGAGTAACGCAGTTTTCGGCGTTTCTAGTTTTTGGTGGATGACACTGTTTCTGCAGGTGGGGACTTTCCAGGTTTGCAGTGATATATGAGTCGACTTCTCCCCCCTGTGAGACAGATCCATCAAAGAGACCCAGCTTGGCTCGGGGGGAGAATTTGTCAGGCTCACCTGGTGTAAGCAACGGGACGTCTCTCTGTGCCAGGGTGTGTGATGTTTTGTGTGTTTATGTGCATCAGAAACAGCCTGATTGCTCCATTGAGCAGCTGTTTACAGTACTGAGTGTGGGCTTCATCGTTGACTGTGATTTCTCTGTCTCCGTGTTGTGAAAGTCACCCCCGGGTTATGTTCTCTCACTGCATTCTTAACACACACATTTTCAAAGATGCCACACAGGAAACAACCTGTCCTGGTATGTAGAAGAAGTGACATCAAGCCTTCCACAGAAACTAATCTCCACTGGAAAAACGTCAGAGTAAAAACACAGGATGACTTGGCAAGCGTGCACGATAATAACCGGTGGTGTGTTTTTAAAGAAGTGAGTTAATGATTGCAGGGTGCGCCAAAAAGAACCCCCATGGGGTTCATGTGTTTATGGCTGTGGCTTATATGAGGAAACCATTACTGTTCAAATGTCCATATCTGACTGTGTTTGATCAGTCCTATTGCATTATCAGTGAGATCTCTGTGTTCCACATCTGATACACCAAAACATTTTCAGATCAGTCAGTACTGTTCCATTTCTGCAAGCTACTTATATGACTTGTTTTCTATTTTTAAATGTTGTTTTTTCTTTTTGAGTGTGTCCCTTTTCTCTGTGGTTTTAGTTACACAAATCCATCTTCAGGCTTATGCAAAAGGTCTGTTGAGAAAGAGATTTTCTTTGAATGTAAGGATAAATAGCAGATTATAAAACAAAAAGCTGCTTTTATGGGTTCATCCATGATAAAAAAAAAAGACCCCCTACACTCCCATGACAGTGTTTCTTACAGAAACGAACACTCAGCTTTGTGTTTTTTGTTCCCGGCTCTGGAGCCATTTGTTTATTTTGTTTTAGTTCATCCTGATATTTTGGCCTCTCCTTGAGTTCTTTATATTTTTCTTCTTTTTTATCATTATAATTGTAACTTTTTTATTGTTTCTATTTTATGAATTTAATGACATTAGAAGTGTGACCAGGAAACTTGCTAACTGTTGTGCTAATTACCATTCGCAATACTAGCTGATAACAATGTATTTCTCTGCATTTATGCTTTTAAACTGTGGGACAGTTCTGTGTGTGACTGAAAAACAACAGAGTTCTAAATAAAACGTTTATCACTTTTCATGAACAAGGTGGCCATGTTGGATTTTGAGATCAGGTTAGAAATCCCTGATGTTTGACTCTGGAGGGCGTTCCAGTTCACTTTTCCATCTTGAAACTGGGAAATCCAGACTTCTGAGTATCAGTTGAATGCATAATTGTCATGTTGTGTTGGTCTTTATATATTTGATGTTCTGTGATGGTCTGTGGTCCTTTAAGGCCTATTTTGCATCTAATCTTTTCTTGAAAGGACTCAGGAAATGGCGGAACAAGGGCCTGATAGGCTCAGATCATAACATATTTTCTATTTTTGCAACCCCCAAAATCTCTAAAAACCAATAAATAGAAATATAATAGTTTATTAACTCAATTTATCTTCATGTTCTTCTGTTAAGTATATATATATATTTTTGTGTTTATGTCACACCTCCTGGAATCTGCCATGTTATTTTACTCATATGTGAATTATTTTTCCCTCAATAAAAACATGAGGCTCTCTGTCCCTTATAAAAATGAATAAATTAAAACCCCTGAGTCTATCAGGTACTGGCCCACTCCATTTCTTTTAAAGGCATATTTCATTTTATTGTCCAGTGTTCAGCTGTAGAGCATCCTGACCTCGTGCTCAGATGTTGGGATATATTTGGGTTCTTTTGTCTGCTTGCTGCTACTTGGACTCAAATTAGTTCTGGATTTGGAACTCATTGAAAAAAATCTTCAGTTCTTTGTTGGCTAAATGGTTTCTTAGAAGCCCTCCATCTTTATAGAGCCATATGTTCCCAGCAGATTAGGGTTTTTCTCTTTACGTTTTTTTGGAAAGTTTAGTCTTCTTTATTGCTGTTTAAGAAAAAAACATCCATATAGATGAGAACAATTAATGATAAATTTCACTGTAAGTCAGAATAATTATAGTTTTGCTTTGTTCCCCTGATTGTTTGTGTTTAAGAGCTTTCATATTTTTGATTGAAACATTACAGTGAGCGTTACAGTAATTAATTCTGACCCTTGGATTAAACAACATGGACATGCACACTTCTCCCTGTTGCTATTTTTAAGGTCTGTGTGCTCACTAATGGCACTGCATTATGCTTTTGGAGCAATATTTACTAAACTGCTCGTCTCCTGCAAAGTGCACATGCTCATTTGAATTCAGTAGTTTCCAATATGAATGCATAATGCATGCCTCACTTCTATATCTTTCTGCCTGTCACACACACACACACACACACACACACACACACACACATACACACTGTTTCTTTGTTTTTGCGAGTCAAGGTTGCAGTGTGCATAAGCCATGAGCAAACTGAGAGCTCCCTGCTGACAATGAGGAAGGAAGGCAGGGAAAGAAGTGATATATTTAATGTTTGTATCCACGAATGTGTAGGTTGGCGCCCGTTAGCCCCAGCAGTCATTATCCTATTGGTTTGAAAATTATCAACACACACACAAACACGCACAAATGCATGTGTTTACAAAACATGATTTTAATCACTTATTCGCCACTCAGAGACACATCCCACATCTGTGCTCTGACGGCATCCCACGCACTGATGTACACATCCACGCTGCTGCCTCTCAGTGTGCTCTTGTAGCTATTAGCCAAGTATCATTAAAGCTCTTCAGACTAATTATCTCCCCCGATGAGCCGCAGTTCTCAATGGGACAACGGGGAGAGATCCAGTGTGATTGACTTGGCCTGTGATACCCTCAGTGAAAAAACACACACATGCAGCAGCTTGTGCTAATGTACTGTAAGGCTGCCTATCCTATTTATTTTATTCTCAGCTTTTGTTTTAGAAAGTAAAAGCATTAAATGGAGGGGTGGTGGTCTAAGTGTTTGGGTGCATGTTTGCCACTTTTCTCCTCTCAGCCAGGTGCCACAGGGGAATGCTGGGAATGTAATCCTTCAGTGAGTGATGGTGACAGTTTTCCAAAGAAATGGAGCGATGCAGGAAGATTGAAGAATATCTGCGTTTGCTTTGCAGATATTGTAACCCAGCACCGATAAGCTCCGTCACACCCCAGGAAAAAGACTTCCTCTGATGGATCATCGTTCATTTTAATTCCCTCATTAATCAGATTTTACTCAGGTGTTTGGGCAGTTGAGGGTAATATTTGTTTTCAGCGCAGGCTGGGCTTTTAGGCCTGAGATCTATTAGCGGGGACCTTTAGAAACTTGGCTATAATTTATAATGTGCTGTCCAGGGAGTGTAAAAGGAAAGAACAGAGCAATTGGTAACCATTAATAAAGGTCAGCGTGTTAATTTTAACCAAACAGAGACATTATCCTAAAATCTGTCACTCAGAGGTGTGTTAAAGCTTTTGCTGTAGACATTATTTTTTCATTTTTGCTCAATTTTTAATTTGATACTACAATTCTGAGCTTTCCTTTGTTCATTTAGTTTTTTTTATTTTTTA
The DNA here is from genome assembly GCA_006937965.1 of Callopanchax toddi. Lineage (NCBI taxonomy): Eukaryota > Metazoa > Chordata > Actinopteri > Cyprinodontiformes > Nothobranchiidae > Callopanchax > Callopanchax toddi. The sequence continues at coordinate 1,582,378 of SSNR01000025.1, read as the reverse complement.
TTATGCAAATCTCGACATTATGATTAAGTGTCAGAAACAGACTGAGAAAACGTTTTTAGATAATCACTGACCTAGAGGTCAGTCAGTGTCAATGATTAAGTGTTTTATAGTGTCTGGAGGTTAAATCAATATAATTATTGTCACCCCCTGAGATACATAGTTTTTTATAGTCTGATTAGATCACTGCATTCCCATTTTAAATTGGCTAATCAGGTATTTGTTTCCCACTTCTCCATCACAACAGGTTCACATGCTGCTCAACGTTGGATGGAATAAGGAACGATAATTTGAAAAATGTCTGTCTTAACAAGAGTTTCACACCTATTAAGAGTATCAACATTAGTTGAAGAGATTGGTATTGATTATCTCATTGTAATGATGTTTTTTTGGGGTGGAAATCACTCCTAATGTTATACCCTTCAGCCATTCTGGTCCAACATATCAACATCCTGGAGCACAACACCACAGGACACCAATATAGTTTATAAATGTAAAAAGGGTCATTATTTCTGAAGAATTATGATGCTGTGTTGAATTTGGTCATACCTGCTCTGCTGCTCTTTAATCCATTAAACTAAATGTCATGTTTGTTGTAATAAATATGAATCAGACTCACCATGTTTTAGGGTTTATAGATTGAATTTCAGGCTGCATGGTGATCTTGCAGCAAAGAGGTTGCAGGTTTGATTCCCAGTTGTGGCCTTGCTGCATGGAGTCAGCATGTTCTCCCCATGCACTGAGTTTCCTCCCACAGACCAAAATGCATGATAGGTGGACTGGCGACTCTAAATCGTGGTGAATAGGTGTGAGAGGGTGAATGGTTGTATGTCTTGTTTGTCTTTAGCTCTGTGGTGGACTGGTGACCTGTCCAGGGTGTCCCCTCCCTCTCACCCAGTGTCTGCTGGAGACAGACACCAGCTCCCCACGACCCTTACTGAATAAATCAATAAAACCCTTTTAAATGTCATTAAGTATTTAAATGTTTTGATAGATCCAGAGCTAGTTTGGATTCACAAACAGATCAACAACGTTACTGACTATTTATATCAAGTGTCCCGTTTAAAGAAATAAGTGTTTTCTGTAATTTCTGTGAAAAGTTGACATTTATAAACATCTTGCCTACAACACTGAAAAGATCAAAATCATTTAATTGTGAACTAAATGTATCCAAATCAAATGAATAAAATCAAAACTCTAAGCAGCCTTTAAACCCCTACACTAATTACTCTCACGCTGATTTCGGTTGTGATATTCCTGCTTCCAAAGTCGGCCCCTCAGTGTGACTCCTGTCTCCCACTGAGATGAGAAACAGTAGAGAGAGGAAGAGCGGCTGGGAACAGATGGCAGAGTGACCTCTCTGTTTGGAGTGATTATGGACACAGCTGTCAGTCACTTTGCATGTAAGTGTGTGAGAGTGTCTATTTGATTTTGTGTCTGCAGTGGTGTGACTCTGACCCTCCTCGGGTGTTCTCCAGGTTATTTGTGTCGTAGTAAAATGAGTTGCATGTTTTTAGACTTGAGTTTTTGTGTACAACTTTAAAAATAAAAGTATTTTCTCACCTGTCCACCATGACTTTTTCCACTCTGATCTGATTTTATATTTGGGCTTTATCTCCCTCTAGTGGTGGTTTTTTTTAATAATTTTTTCTTATATTCATTTTTTGCCATGACCAAATTTTCAACAGAGCTCATTACAAGGCACTCAATTACCCTTTAAAGCACCTCCTTGTGAAATACAATAAAATTTACCATAAATTAGAACTTATTACGGCAAAACTTTAGTTGCTTTAATCCCTCCCACCCCAAAACACATCTCAACACTGACTACAATCCCCGACAAGTGCACATGCTGCAGAAAAAGGACTTTGATTAAATATTTTATGATGATTCACAGCAGCTCCAGCCATCTGCTTGGATATAAATTAAAATGTGAAGTCATAACAAAGCCTGTAAAATTCCACCTTAAGCTCAAGTAATCCTGACTGAGCAGGAGTGATTCTCAGATGTTGTTTTACAGGATTTCATTTTGCGGTTGTTGAGGACTCTTGGACATTGTGGATGCTGTCCTGCTTCAGTTTATTTGTCTTTTTTCGTGATTTTTCTTTTTATGGTGAGAGAGTTCATTAACCAAAGTTAAGGACTTAATTTCAAACTCATTAATCCGTTCACTGTAAAACGGTGAGTGCTTATCCCAAATGCAAAAGCCAATTTGATGCTATCAGTTTTATGAATATTAGGAGCTAAGCTTGTACTGACTGATCTTTATAGGCTTTTGGCAGAAGAAAGTGCAGCCAGACAGCAGAATGTCTGTGGCTCAGATCCAGTCCAAACACGACTCGTTTATCCAGCTCACGGCGGATTATTGACCCTAAAAGGCTCACTGATGAGCTGATGTTGTTCGCATCAAGCAAACCATGAAATGGAAAATAGAACAACCACAAATAATATATATTCACTCTATAGCCACACGTTTCAAGAACAATAATGACTTGTAGCTGTTAAAAGTCTAATCACCTGTTCTTCTATTTTAATGCTGTTCAACACAGGTCAGGTTGTAAATTTTGAACCATCAAGTCCCTCCCTGCTTCTTAAAACCTTCCTGCAAAGAATGAACAAACGTATTTCTATTTTTGTCAGCAAAAACACAAATCTAAATGAAAAGAGGCCAAAATGCTCCATGGAGGTGAATCAAACGCTTCCATAAGGCGACGAAACTCTGAGGATCCTCAGTTTCAGCAAAATCTTTGAGCTACAGCTCACAGACTCAGCTGACCTACAGCAAATAAGAAGATCAAGAAATGTATTGTATTATTTACACTATGACCCTGAGCTGTATTCACATTGGATCACTGCTTGTGGAAAAAGCTACAATGTGTCTATGTGAGGTCAGCATTCCTAATAATAATTACTATAGTACAGTTTTGTTTTTTTGTTCTTAATAATTGATTTTTAAATTTTTATTTATTGTTTGTTTTTCAGGATGGACAATGAACACAATTTCAACAGATTTTAAAAACCAAGATTTGGGTCCACAGGTTTGAATTTGATATGGATCTTTTCTGATCCCTATAAAATATTCACACAGGCTCAAAAATCCACAAATATTCCACTAATACCAGGTTACATTTCCTTAGCAAGTTGCACCTCCTATATTCACATTCATAGGATGGCAAGTCATCCTATAAATGTGAATATATATTTGTATTTTGCAGAGCAAAACTGATGGTCTAGTAGTTTATAGGCTAACCTTGCCCAGGTTTTTGTACCAGTCAACCAACTTAGTTTTTAAAGCTTTAGTTTGATTATTCCTTATTAATATTGTGGCCACACAGATCTTTTGGGGGGTCCTAATTGATTATAAACGTTTCTCCAGAAGACATTTGTCTCGTCCATAGCTGCAGATTTCAGTTGAGGATGAAAAGTGCCTCTTAATTTGGACTAAGTCCTTTCTTGGTCAGCAGCCACTAAATCCATGGTGATTAAAAAAGGCTTTTCTGTAAAACATTGACACTGTTGCCCTGGGTTGATCCTGAACATCCAAACCAGTTGAATGGTTCAAACAAATCCTTCCTAGGCTGCAAAGAGGAACTACCAGGGGCCTTCGTTCAAAAGTAAGCCATGGTCTGGTCAAGGAAAGACTTTCTAGACATTCTGGAACCTTTACCGCTATCTATAAATCTTTCATTCTGTGTGGAAAAGAAAAAATCCACAATAAATTCATAATTGTGCATCAAAATCTTGTTCTGGATAGGAGTAACTTGTGAGTGCTGGACCATGCTATGGCTTCATTTGGTAACTTTTGTTTAGCTGACTGGAGGTGGCTATAGTTCACATTTGGATTATTGGTTGCTACTCTTGGATTGTGTTGTGGTGACTTTGGGTCAATAACCCATTTGATTTGTAGCTGTTGTGCTCTTTTTTGTTGTTAGGGTTACATCTTATCATTATCTGAGTGCAACATTCGTTTTTTGTGTTGATCCTCGCTAAGTGCAAGTCTGGGCATCAGCTGTAACACTTTTACTGCAGCAGGAACTGGTTTTATTGATTATATATTTTATGGTTTTGTTTGCATCCGGAGTGGCAAAGCTGTGAGTCCACATGGAGGTGGACATGTCTTTGTGTTTCCATTGGGACATCATCTTAAGGAGGGGGGTGTTACGACCCTGTGGGTTTACCTGCTGAGGCTGATTGCAATGTGGAACTCGGAAAACTTTGCATTTAAATCCTGCATTCTGTCTAACCCTGTCTCTCTGCTCTCCCCACAGGTATGCTGTCAAAGTTGAGTTAAGGCTGCACCTTTTGATTTGACCTTTGTGTTTTAGCAGGTTCATTTGGGTGGTTTAAATTAGATTGTATTCAGTTTTGCATGATGTGTTTCTTTTGTTATGGCCACCTGAGCCAGGTCGTAACAGCTAGCCGCTCCACAGTGGAACAAAAAACTGTTAATATTAGGGATGTTCCGATACCACTTTTTTCAAAACCGATCCGATACTTAAATCTGAGTACTCGCCGATACCGATACTTCTACCACACAAAAAAATGCAACAAATTGGAATACAGGTTTTATTTTTTCTTCTCTGCTTTTTACAACAAATAACTGAGTTAGATAAAAAAAATAAAATATATTAATAAAAATGATCACAAAACTAAAATATAAGGTGAAAAATAACCATTTTCTGTGATTTCACAGTAACATTATTGCAGTTTTCCACATTTTAACCAAATAAAATGAACTATTTGGCACCGTCTCCAGCTCTCAACCCACACTGTTCCTCTTTAGCTCAATAGCTCCCCCTAGTGTTCAATATAGGAAACTACAACATAAATCACAAGTCACAGACAGTAGTGATGTGACGTTCATGAACGAACCGAATCTTTAGAACGGCTCTTCACTGTGAACGAGGAGAACAGAGTCTTTGTAGAGAACCGTTCATTTTTTTGTGGGTGACTGTAAGCACTATGCATGCCTGCTTTGTATTCACTTTTTAATTTCATGGCGAAACAAACAAAAGCCTGTTAATGCAGGCAGGGGGTCTGAGGGTGAAAGGGAGGGGTGTGGGGAGGAGTTATTGTTGGGAAAGGGCTTGGGTGATGAAACGGTTGGAGGTGTGAATGGTTGTTTTTCAATAGGATGAGTTTAAACTTTCAAGATAACAAAAGAAGTCAAGCTGCCTTCATTGTCAAAGGTGCAGCTGTGCCAATGGGTGTGGCTGTCAGTTGCGAACAGACCACTTATCACTCAGTGCGTTTACATGCAGTCTAGAAAACCGAATTATTGCCTTAAATCGACTCAAGTCGGTTTTTAAAACTGCATGTAAACACGTTAGTCCGGCTGAAGTCGAACTGGATCTAATCGAGCTAAAGCACGCAGATAATGCGGTTGTAGCTCGACTTCCTCCTCCATGTAAACAGCTTAGCCGAGCTAATGCTGTCTGGGCGCTCCTCCTCCGGGAGTGACGACACCGCGGAAGTGGGAATACAAACAAATCAGTAGCGGTAAAAGACGATAGCAGCAAAAACAAACGGACAGCTTGCCAGCGCTTGGTACACGAAGACGCCCGATCAAATTTGTGACCAATAGAAGCGTTCAAAACAAGAGTTTTTAAACGCTAAGAAAACAACCGGCAGAAGACCGACAGGAAAGGGCGCATGTCGCCCCCTATCGTAGCGGAGTGGAGCGAACTTCATTTAAGAGTTTGGTTTTCTAACAGACATGTAAACTAGGATAAAGGCTCCCAGTTTATTAACATAAGATCGACCTAGACCGATCTAACTCGACTTAGATGTGCATGTAAACGCACTGAGTGATAATTGGTCCCATCACTAACAGACAGTGAAGCCACTGGTATCGGTTTCTGGTATCGGGTAACTTTAACCAATACCAGGTACCGATATCGGTAGTCCCTAGTTAATATGATATTTATGCTCATGATGAGTGAGTATACTGTATGTGAGTTTTAAAACTGCTCAGAAAATCAGTAAAAAAAACTAAGGTTATTATAGCTCAACAAATTGAGGAGAAGTGAAGTTAATCTCAGCATACTGAAAACTGAGGACTATTTTTATATTAATGTTTAATTTTTCCGACCGCTGGAGATTGGCACCAGCTCCCCCGCAACCCTCTGTGGAGGACTAAGCAGCTACAGAAGATGGATGGATGTTTAATTTTTCCTTTTTTGTGTCAGCGTTGCTTCATGTTGTTAGGTTTGCTTTGTGTGGAGAACCCAAGATGCAGGATGAGCGTAAAGAGCAGCAGCGACAGCAGGTATAATCCAAAAAGTAGTTTTTTTATTTGAAGATGAGGGCAGACGACAAGGAGGACAAATGACACAGTAGGAACCAACAGTGAATGAAAGGAACTGAGCAGTCTAAATAGGGAGGGAGCCAATAGGGAGACGAGGAGGGAACGAGTTCAGGGAGGCTGAAACAAAACCCACAGACTAGAGGGGCAAAAAACAGGAAAACAGGGAGGAAAACTAGTAATAAACCTAAACACTGGACTCAGAAGAGTGATACATAACAGTTGTAGTCAGTGGCAGGTCAGTTGGTGGCACGTACTGGGACATGACCTCCTTGATCCAGTTGTTGTAGTCACACATCCTCGTGTAAACTGTGGGGTGAGCTGGGTTTGTGCAGCCGTGGTTGAACCACGTGACACCCTGTAGCTCGCCGCCACACACCATCACACCGCTTCTGTCACTCTGGAAAAACGGGACAGAGTTTTAACAGGTTGATCTAGATGTAGCATTCATGCAAAGTGAAAATGCAAAGATGGCAACTTTAAAGACATTGAGTTGATCTGGTTTCTGCTCACCAGGCAGTTATCGGTGTTTGCTTGACCAGCGCAGACCATAACACCCCAGTAGAGAAAAGGAGGGAAGGTTTTCACACAAGTCAGATCATCAACGATAGGCACAGTTATACACTTCAGCCTCGGAGAGGGATCGTCTGTTTGAAAGAGGAAGTGGAAAAGCTGTTAATGAGTCCTTCAAACTGGGTACTTCAGCTCTAACAGGTAAACATCTTATCTTTTTGCACTGGAGCCTCATCACTTGAACTATTTTCAATTATTGAGAAAATGTTCTTTCATTTGTACAGTTTCTATGGAGCATTAAATGTAATCCTGGTGTGAATACAGTTTTTACTGCTTCTAATCCCCGGTTCTGATCACTGACTGGACATTTTGGAGGGCAATTAGAAACAGATTCAAAAAGGTCATGATTAAAAACATTTATTCATGCTTTGTTGGAGCTGAAACGACCAGAATGTGAATGAGACTGTCAGCCTTAATCTGTTTTTCATGTCACTCTTTATGTGTGGGAGGTCTTTGCAAGGAACAATATCAGAAAAAAAATCAAAAAGACAAAACTATAATTTAATAATACTTTAATAAATCTCTGCAGCTTCTATGGTGAAGCTTTGAATTTTGGGGGTATAAAACATTTGAATGTTTTCAATGTTCTTTTTATTTTTATGGCCATAGATTTCATGTTGACTATCTACTGAAGCTTATAAATGCTGTCAACTTTCAAGATGTACCATGAATTCTTGTTAAAGCTGCTAACACAAAACTCACAAAGTACTGCAGTGGATTAAGAGTGATGAATAGGGAGTTATTTGAGTATAAGAGATCATATTGAGGCTATCTACTGTATAAAGACAACCACACCCTGACTGTGGTGTAGGTCATCATATTGCTGGCTTTATGGGGACATATGCAAAATTGGTCTGGATTAAAGTCTAATTTAGAAGGTAAATTACAGATTTTAATCTGAAATGATCCTCTAGCTTCATAATAAAACCCTATTGTATTTAAGGCATTAGGTAAAAGTTTTGAACTTTACCTGTTTAGATGTGGTCCTGATCAAAAACAAAAACTTTCACAAATATATTAATAGTTTTTTGTTGTTTTTTAAAAATTGAGCAATAAAATCTTTCAGTGTGGGGAAAAAAAATCTAACCTGCGGTTTGACCATAGATAATTCTTTAAAAAAAGGCCCAGATGATAAAAATTCAAAAATCTAACATTAGCTAGATTCTGATTCTGATGCTGGATTCAGACGTTACCGTCAGTGTTGTGATTTTCTAATAAAGTCTCTAGTTTGGCTCCTTTTTCCTGTTACCTGATGATTTTTCAAATCTAAAGTCTCAAGTCTCTGAGGGCATGTGGTTGGAAGTTTGAAGATGCTTCCCTGAAACCTGAGGATGTTCTAAAATAGACAACATGGAGATGCTTCTGTTCAGGACAAGAAAACAGGGAATATTTAAAGTCTAAATGCAATGTTGCCCCGCAGCTCTAAAACAATATATATTTTATGCAAATGACTTAAATTCTACAGAAGCACCTTTAGACCCACTCACACTGATTTCCTGTCGTCGAGCCCCAGCCACTGACAGAGCAGGTCTCTCCAGGCCGTGTGCAGCGGGTGGGCAGAGGAACGGGCTGGACGTACTGGGTGAAACGAGCAGGTTGGGCTAAACGCACCATGGTGAGGCTGTGGGAAGAGGAGCGGTAGGGGCTGTGGATGATAACATCAGCAATGGGAATGTGCTGCTCTGTGTCTTCCTCCACAGTTCTGTCATGTTCTCCGAGAGAGACTACTGTGTCCAGAGATCTAAAGAAGACAAAGTGTGAGGAGTTGGCAACAATTTCCAGCCTTCCATTGAATCACATTAAAAATAAAAATGTTTTTGCAGATGTTTTGTTTTTCCTGGTGCACTAACACTCACGTTGGTGCACAATCAAAGGAGGTCACTATCCACCATTCATCAATCAGAGCTCCGCTGCAGGACACTCCTCCTCCATGAAGCCTGGCATGCCAGGGTCTTGAGTGAGGTTGGCACTCCTTCAGGTCCTCCAGGGGGTACGCTCCTAAAAACCAACAACAGGAACAAAAAATGCTCCAATATTCACTTCTTTTGATTTTAAATACAACATGTCAAACACATACCTGCAAGTCCCAAAGCTATGGCCAAAAGGAGACAATTCATTTTGTTTGACTGGTTCTTTTGTAGCTGCAACATTTCAACCCGTGTGTTTTATACCTGCAAACTTTGTGAGGGAAGTAGGAGGAACTTCCTATTTCATTACTGTTTAGCTTCTTTTAACCTTCAGTCTTAATCCCTGTAATAACTTGATCAGATTAGAGATCTTATCTGACACATTTCCTACACCTCCATCAAGCAGTTGACGCATCTTGTTTCCTGTAACATTTCGTTTGTTCCTGACAACAATAAAATGTCCCTTCATGAAATTATGCAATGAGTGAATCCACTATAAACAGTATTATTTAAGGAGAAATGAACCTATCGGTGCAGGGTTTCTATTTAAATTCTGGATTAAACTCTTTTTCATGCTGTAAAGATGAGTAAAAATCTGCAAAGGCACAAATCCTAACCCTATTATTAAATCTAATTATTATGGTGTTATGGTCACAATCGCACCCAACGTCAGTGTCTGTGATGAAATGGTGATATAAAGATGATAAGAGCTGGGACATGATTCATGTGTTTTTCTGTGAAGTTAATTATTCACAAGATTGGATTTTTTTTTTTTATTAAAATTAATGTGAATGAATGAATGATGGGATTTATGGCTTTTTTAAGGGAGCTGTTCAAAAAACTGTCTCTTTTATGGAGTTTTTTTGCAATATTTTTAAAGAAAAATGTCATGTGGAACTATGTTTGGGGACACTCTTTGTTGCGACACCTACCTGTACATTGCTAATTAGCTTCCCCGATACAACTGATGAGTTCATGTTGCTTTGCTCATTGATGTTGCTTTAAATAAAGAGCCAGTGTTGTTGAATATTGCCTCCTGGCCTCAAACATCACAGTTAATACAAAAAAAAACGAGAGGCACCTGGCTGCAGACACAAGATGGCGGACAGCCACTCTCGTCAATAGTATCTGGCTGCGGCCGCTGTGGAGCTCCACAGTAACCGGAAACACGAAACTTCAATTAAATCGACTTTTACACAACCTCCGTATACCGTACCGGAATTGGTTAGGGTTAGGGTTAGGGGGAGGGTTGTTGACCCAGGTGCCTCTCTTCTGGCTACTGTGGAGGTCATGTGTTTTCGGTTAGTGTGGAGGTGACGTGTATCTGGTTACTGTGGAGCTCCACAGCGGCCGCAGCCAGACCCTTCTCACTCTCGTACTACCGTACCGGAAGCTCTCTACCGGAAGTGACATAATTCTCCGTACCGGAAGCGAATATCCTTTTTCTAGATTGGCTGTGGGGATTTCAAGCAAGGTCAACAACCCTCCCCCTAACCTAACCCTAACCCTAACCAATTCCGGTACGGTATACGGAGGTTGCTGTCAGGTACTCTTGGAAAAAACGAAAAACAGCTCTTTACAAGGACTCGGTTCTCCTCGTTCAAAGTGAAGAGCTGTTCAAAAGATTCGACTCGTTCATGAACATCACATCACTAGAATGAATGAATGAATGAATGGTCATAGTGTTCACTAATGATAAATAAACAAATACATAAATAAATAAAAATATGAATTATTGAATAAATTATATATAAATCAAAAACATTTCCTATTTGTTTACCATGCTGAAACTTGTGACTTGTTCTGGAAACAAAATACACTTTGAATGAAAGAAAGAAGCCTGACCATCTTTATTGTCATTAAATCAAAATGATAAATAACAGTGAACAGATTGGTAATATTTGCTCTAATAGTCGTGTTGGTTTTAGACTCCCAGCGTGTTCTGCCTCCACCTCCTCTGAAACATTGATCAGATGACGCCTGAAAGCAAATCCGTCTCTTTTGTTTCCTCGGCTTCAGAAGCGGCTGCATGTTGTAGATTTATGCATTAATTAAAAATCACAACGCTCTCGCGTCACTGCTTATCGACACGGACGAAACAAACCTCACAGCCTCAGCTGTTGATTCATCTGTCTGTTTCTGTGCGCCCGTTTTTTAATGTTTCTTTTCATCTATTATTAATTGCAGCTGAGGCCTCTGTTATGATGCTTCCTCAGATGATAAAAGTCTTGCATCTTTTTGCAGATTAATACAGACATAAACACTTGATTCTGTGCTTTACTTGTCTTACACACACACACACACACACACACACACACACACACACACACACACACACACACACACACACACACACACACACACACACACACACACACACAGAGAGAGAGGCAGGAGTTGTGTCAAACACTACAATTAGGTTTCATAAATAATCTACAGACACCAAAATTTTATGTATAAATATTTTATTTCAAGATATGACACAAATATTTAATTTTTTTCTGCATGTATGATTAAAATCCACCTGTGAGGAAAGAAATCACCACTAGGTGGTGGTAGAACATGCCCATCCAGTTCCTTGAAGGGAGATTTGTTCTGACCAGATTAATAAACTAACAGCTAGTCTCAGTTTAACCAGTTATAATGTGGATCTCTCAGCAACTTTCATCTCAAGTTTCACAATGATTCATCCAGATACTAATCTATAAATTTACACTTTCCTATTACGTGGTTATTTACATAGAATTCTATGACTATTTGCAGCTATATTTGCATAAATTACAGTCAGTTATAGTATAACAGAGTTATACTATTTTTAGAGTCTGAGAAATTTTTTGTTAAGCCTGTGTCTAAGATTTAGCACATTTAAAACATTTGAATGTGAAAATATGTGAGTTTTTATTAGATTATCCTATCAGATAGCAAACGTTTGCTAAGCACTTTCTGTTCAGCTACACATCCAGATGCAATTCTGTAATTTTTCTGCAGGAAACAACTGCATAATGCATGATTTACTGCAAAGTAGTTGTTAATAAAGCAGATCAACCACTATGAAATAGGGTTGTTTTAGTATGACACACTGTTGCTAGCCATTAGCTCATCAAGCTCTGCCGAATCAGACGAATCTCTGTTTCTCCTAGCTGAGGCTGCTCAAGCACTTATCTACATTAACTGACATAGAAATCCACTTTAAAAAAGCCTGTTCGATAACTTAAAAAGTTTTCATATTTTATGTGGGCGTTTGAAAGTTCGTACATTCAGAAAGTGTAGCTAAATAATTTCAAACAAGTTTAGTTTATTTAATGCTAGTGGTGAAAAAAATGGTAAAGCTGGTCCTGCACAATGCCAGCATAGGTGCCCACGACTGTGCTGGTTTCGTCATAAAGATTCCTGCAGGCAGAATAAATAGAAGAAGCTTTTTAGCTTTTAAAAAAGCATTTTTTTTTCATTAATAAATTTGTATTTTGTAAACTCGTACATTGCTTTCTCGTCAAGCTTCAGGTCTTTGATGCTTTCCACGTATCCACTGACGGTGTTGACGGCGCTGTCGTAGTACGACTTAACGGTACCTGTGATCTTAGTCAGAGCCCCCTCTTCTTCCTCGGCCTGCCTCGGCACGCGGAAGCTTTCAGCACCTGAAAGGAAAGAAAATAGGTCAGAGAGGTTAAAGGTCACCACATTTCAGCAAAACAAGAACAGAAACAGAACAGAATCTAGGTTTTTTTTTATTTATGTGCACCAATATAAATTATATCTAAAGATTTGCCTGATAGTAAAGCAGATTTAAGCAGAAATGTAAAAATTAGACACTTTTCTGTTATTTTGTAGAACAACTAGAAGGCAGAAGTAAAATCTGTGTAGTTTAATCTGATCAAAATTCACCTACTGAGAGCAAGAAATGCAACAAGCACAGTAACGGCCAGCAGCTTATTCATGATGCTTTGGATCTGTGAATTAAAAAGAGCAACACTTTATCCACTAGGGTGAGACATTGTCATAGATTTCCTCACTTATCTACCTCTGATTTATTACAGTTACAGTCCACACTTCTTTTTTTTTTTTTTTACTGACATGGTAATAAAACGTTTCATTCTTTATCATCTGTTTCCGAAAACGTGTAGTTTGTAAGCTTTTCTATATAAAACAATACAAATCAAAGAATCTTTAACTCCAAATGATTCACTAAATGAAGGAAAAAGTTGCCAGTACTCACTGTAATCCTCTCCAGAAAAGATTGTGAAAAGAAAACGCAGTTGGCGGCTCCGCCGGCCCCAGCTGTTTATATAGGAGAGTAAATGTGTTGACTTGTTGCTCTCAGAGCCAAAGTGCACTCTGTGGGAGATAAACCTGCGCTCTTGTCTGATGTGTGCTTTGTGTAACTTTGTCTTTATAAAGAAGGGATTCTGTCTTTATGACAAGATGACTCCACGACTTCATACAACTGGTCAGATTCAGATCTGCAAGTACATGAACTGATGCTGCAGAAAAAACTCGACCGGTAACTGTATGTGTGTGTTAGTGTGTGCATGTGTGTGAGTGAGTGTGTGTGTGTGTGTGTGTGTGAACACATTTTTAAATGTGCCACAATCATTACGTCTGATTGATTGGGGCAGGTCTCCTTATGGAGCTGTGAGAGTTGCAGCACACTCCTGGCTCTATAAGGAGTCACTGGTTACGTGCATCATGGGGGTGATGTGTTCAGACCAGCACAGCCGTCCTGAATCCCATTAAGATGGGTCACAGTCCACAGAGAACTGAACACGTCACCTATCCTGAGTCAGAGTAGATAACACAGCCAAAGTCTTCAGGGTTTGTTGGATTTTTTAAATTTATTTTGATTGGATGGAAGAATGTAAAGAAAGAAAATGTTTTTTTTTTTCATGAACAAATGGATGTTTGGTCAGCTGTGCATATTTTTGAGGATTTTTGGACCCGCTTTCTTAAATAGGTCCCTGAGTGCAAAAAAGTGCAAACATGAATATTTTTTTTAGCTTTTTTAAATTTTATTTTAAACAATTTGATATTAGATTTGACGTATTTTGATCAAATATGAGTTTTTTTCTGTTATTAAAAAAGAAAAATGAGAACATCTATTTATTTAACAGACACCCAAATCAAAGTGAACATTTTCTTATATTAGATTTTCTCTCTTTTTGGCCTTGACACTGTGGTTAGATATTGATAGTCAATATTTTGAATCAGGTTAATAAGTACTAATGGTTCCTGGTTGCCGTTTTCTCCAAATTCACCGTTCGTGGAACTTCGTGAACAATCAAATAAATTGTGTGAAAATAAATAATAGTTTCCCTTTAACCTAGATGGGAAAAGATTTTATAAGAACATGTGAAAAGTTAAGATGTATTATTTGGTTCTGATTATCATCAGATTTTAGCAGGTTGAATTTAATATAAAAATACATTAAATTTGTGCAGCACTTTATTAATCATGAAGAATAAAGAGCATAAAAACATACAAGAACCATAGAAACTATGAGAATTAAAAGGTGATTTTTCATGTGATGCTAACAAAACTGCAACAAAAAGTCCGTTAAGCGAGACTTTTGGTCTCATGAGTTTGAGTTAAGTCTGTTGTACTCTGTAAATGTACACGTTGGTTGAGGGCTGAGTAAACACTGCGGCCGATCATGTGATTCAGCCTCACATGTCGCTTGTGACCTCAGATCTCAGGTCAGTTTGAGTCCAGCTGCAGACAGCAGCGGGGTTCAAATGTCAGAGAACGACCGCTTTTGATTCAGTCCAGCTGAAGCTGAAGAACTCCCCGAGACGCCACGTCTGGGACTCTATAGTTCAACAAGAATGTCACTATATGCTGAGGTTTCTTCTGTGTTGCATTATTGCAAAATAAATAAGAGGGGTTTTGTTTGTTTTATCTTAATGAAAAAACAGTCACAGACACTTGTTTGCCAAAAATGGGGTAAAAAGTCACAGGTTGTTGCACAATAAGCCAAAAATCTACCGTTAGCTCCTGAATAAAAGGAACTCTTATTATAATATTTCACAAAATTAAAAGTCTGATCCTGTGTCAACGCTCTAACCCATTTGATTGTATTACTTTCACACCTTTGAGATTAATAATGCTTGTATTTATGTTCTTGGGTCAATAAAAGCAACAACCTTCATTTTTGGGGTTTTTTTTTTAGAACAAAGTTTTATTTGGTTAGTTTAAACTCAGCCAAGAGTTCTGTTCAGAGCAACGATTGTGGAAAAAGACTCCTAAACCTCTGCAGCATCAGACATTTACCTTAACTTATACAACTTTGAGCTCTGATGCATAACCCCAGAGATGTTTTAGTGGATTTTCTTGCAGTGGTAATGTTTTATTTAATGTTTTTTAGCTTAATTCTAACTCATTGAGATTCTGTATATCTGACCAGAGTGTGTGTTGTTTGATCAAGAAGAACATTTCAATTATTTTTCAGTTAATTTTATTGAACACACATATACTTACACAGTAACACACAGACTTTTGTTAGTGTATCAAACAAATAATACTGAACATGCAGAACTTGCGCAGATGATGTTTGCAGTGCTTGTAACTCTGCATGATTTGACGAAGAATTTGAGTATTGCTCCTCTGATCCTAAACTGGTGCAGATTCTATCAGCTATTATCTTAAACAGGTTTTATTTATTGGGGGGTGGGCAGCTGGTCTTTTTTACTCAGCGGGCATGACTTGGTCCAGGTAGCCCTTAATGTGGTTGATGCCATTGCTCAGGCCTTCACCAATGTGGGGGCGCAGGTATTGCTCATATAAACCCAGCAATGAAGCGCGGGCCTTGTCCACAACAGGAGCTGCTTCTGCGCCCAGTCCGCTGGAAAAAGAAGAGAAAGAGAAAGTTAAAAACCTCCAAGATGGCTTCCTGCTTCACATATCTATTGGGGGTGTTTCACAGAAAACCGTTCACAAAAAAATGTCAGAATGAAACAATAAAATCTCAGTTTTATATTTCATCACTCACCTTGCAACCTTGACAATAGCTTGCAGTTCAGGTTTGTCTTGCAGAGAGTCGATGAAGTTCTTGGCATGCTGTCCATGCTCGTGCTCAGCCACTCTGCCCTGCAGCTTGCCATAAGCATTTACCAGCCTCTTGTAGAAGGTAGCTTTCATCGACTCATATTTGTCAACCAGCTCCTGGGAGGGTGCAGGAATATCGCACAGGCTCACGGAGACTGAGAGGAAACAAGAAGTGCAGGCCTTTAATTACAAAATCAATGGTGTCTACATCTACTTGCATGAACCAAATGAAAACAAATTCCATTGATAAAAGAAAATACATTTAGATGCAAAACTTTCTTTTGTGGTTTGCATGTGTAATGTCATATAAAACCAAAAGAATATTGATGCTATTAAAGCTAAATCATGGTAAATATAAGCACACATCCTGCATATAATCTACATCTATGAAAGTGCTGGGTCAGTATTCCTTTACTAAATGCAAAAAATGAGAAATGCATGGAAAAAATGTCGTCATTTTTACACTGAACAATAAAATATGCATTTACTAGATAAAGGTAGTAAAAATGTGTTTCCTCACCCTGCAGAATGAGGGCTAGTGCCAGGAGGAATTTGGCGTTCATCTCTGAAACAACAGAAAACAAAATTTAAAAACTGCACAATGTTTCTCAAAACTGCTAAAAGAAAATCTTCCCAGGTGAATCTTTAGAAAGAAGCAGCAACAGACACCGAGTCAGAGCGATTACCTGCTGATGTGTTGGATGTACGGATCCAAGAAGTGACAGTCCTCTCTGGAAGTGAGTTGTCTGTAAACCAGAGCGCACATCTGGATGGGATGATATAGGGGGGACTGCAAACAGACGTCATCTGGTGTCAGTGCACATGCACACATAGACACACACACACACACACACTTGCACACACACGCGTTCACCTAAACAAAGTCCAGTGGACGTGAACATACTGTGCACATGTGGAAATAAGGCTCAGCAGTTGTGTAACATTTCTGAAATGTACAATTATCAGCATTTATATTAAAAAAAAACACTAAAAATCCTCCTGATTTCACAGAATTTGCTTGATAAATGTCAGAATGTGCTTATGTGCTGTAAAAGTTGCATTGTGCAAAAAAAAAATCTTTAAATTAGCTCATGTGTCATATCTGCAGCGATAGAAGATAACACTGATTAGATCAGCATTTTCTAATCAGCGTGTCTTTAGCGGCAGACAGATGTCTGCTCAGGAAGATCGGTCTGTCAGTCTGTCGGAATCCGTCTAGACAGATCGCGTTGAACCCCAAGGCTTCACCTTTCATCCTGTAGCCTTTGACAGACTGCATGAATGGAAGTAAACTGGCATTTTTGTAATGTCTCTTTGCTCTATTTCTCACATTTCTTTATTCTTCTCATGTTTTACTGAATTAAATAAGATGTAAAGATGGCTGGCAGGTCAACTTCTTGGTAGTACACACTTTAGTCAAATTATGCACCAAACACTGAAAGAAATAGCAAAAAACTAATAAACTTTTAAAAAGGAAACAAATAAAATTATATATGGGGATGTTTGAATAAAAGGTTAAACACTAAACCTTATATTATTATTACTGCCTGAGTATTAATTTGATCATCTGTGACCCGTATTGTGTCAAATTAATAAAAAGTACCAATAAAAATTTACATTTTGTTGCTTTTTTCTTGCAAGAAAAAAGCAACAAAATAAAATCTACTAAATAAAAAAAATAAAATAAAAGCTACTAAATAAAATCATGTTTTTAGTTGTACATAATTTAATCATGTAGTTTTAACATAAAATGCAACAAGCTAAAATTTACTAGAACATTTTTTGTCACCGGAACATAATCAAAATGGGTTCAGTTTGCAAATCACTTCCACTCCAGAACAAGGGGGCAGTAGTGAGCATATTCCTAATTACAAATGCCCTTAAGTTCAAGGTTGAAGGAGCAGCCATGTCAAGACTGAATTGCATCTGTTAGAGGGAAAGTTAATTCCTTTATTTATACAGAATCAGCATTGCTGTCAGTTTACACAGAATAATTACCCTATTTTAATAAAAGGCCCTTCGTTGTGTCTTCTACCTAAAAGAGGTGATTGTGGCGCAGTGGCAAGAGAGCTCACCTCCCATGTCAGAAAATGTGGGTTCAAACCCCAGCCCAGCCATGTGTCAAAGTATCCTTGAGCAACATACTGAACCTCCAGGTGCCATTCTGAGTTGGCAGCCCACTGCTCCTCAAACAATAAGGATGGGTCAAATGCAGAGATGAATTTCCGCAAGGGGATTAATTATTATTATATCAAGTTGACCCAACATGTTTCCATTTCGTTCAGTCAACATAATTCTTTATTGCTAAATCAAAGCAATTTATTTAGGTGGAAATTCTTTCCATAATTTTATTATGTTGACTGAACTAAATTTGTTTAGATTGATATGTTACATTTACCTTTAGAAATCTAGTTGGCCTGAACAAAGATAATTAAGTAACAGAAACCCAAATATATCAAGTTGGCCCAACATGTTTTGATTTTGTTCATCCAACATAATTCTTTATTGCTAAATCAAAGCAATTCAGTTAGGTGGAAATTCTTTCCATAATTTTATTACGTTCACCCAACAAACTATTTTTTTGAGTGCATGGAGTGGACATTAAAAAAGGTTCATAACTTGCCCAAATGCAACACAGATAAACATTAATAGTCTATGCATTGCATGTGAAAATCTCAGTATAATATGCAAATTTACACATTTTTTAAGTACATTTTTTATGTTTTGCACAAATATCCTTTAAATTTTGTTTACATTTTTTAATCCAACTTTCCAGAATTTAAAAAAAAAAAACACGACTCATTTTATTGAAATTTAATCAGATTCTGTCTTTATTTTTCAGTTGAGTGACCAAAAACACATTTCATTAGTGCAGCAGTGAAAAAATGACAGTTGATTGATTAAACATCAGCTTTTCTTTGATTTTTAGGGTTTGTGATGAGCTGGACTAGTTGTTAAAGGGACTGTAGTTGTCAATAGTGGTCCGAATCTTCTCTCTCAGAGAGCTCCTGACGTTAGAGGCCCACTCTGCATAGCTGTCAGTCACAGGTTGGATGTGGTCTTCATAGTAGGTACCAGCGAAGTCGAGTACTGTCGCCCCCACAGACTGGATCTTGGCTTTGACTTGCCTAATTAAAGATAAATACTTTGAATTGTACATGCATTTAACATTGGATTGCATTTTTTAAAGGATTATGAATTTTAAAAATAGATTTTTGCATTAAGAAAGATAAGTTTAGTGAATTAAAGTTTTCTAATCATGTTAAATAAATACCCTGCTGTGTCTGCTATTCCATGTAAAATCCACATTCGAGGCGCTTCCTCTTCTGGGGCTGGGGCTGGGGTTTGTGCCAAAGCTGGATCACATGCTGGAGAGAAAATCAACACAAAACTCAGAAATGAAAGAATTTGCTATAAAGATGTTTAATAACTGATTTCAAAGCCGTACCTTGAAGTAGAAACAGGAAAACAAATACTATCTTAACATTCATCTGGGGGAAAAAAACACATTCAGTTCAAGACAATTAATATCCTACATTTCTGATTTTCATGAGGTTTTTCTTTACAATAATAAAGACAATCCAAATAAGAAGCAACAGATTGTTTTTTACCATTTCCTCTGTCTGTCTTCAACAGGATCTAAGCGAGTCAGGTGTTATCAGACCACTTTATTTGTATTTGGTGACTAAAGCCGTGCGTACATTGGTCCTCATCGGATGATCCGAGATCCTGTTTGTTTGCATTTTTTCTTTTTTGCTTCAGCACTTTTTTGCCAAATCAGAAAGAAACACGTCAACTTTGCAACAAACATCTACATCAGATTTAAGTTCTTTATTCTTTCCCAGACTGCAAAAATTAATAAATACACAGTAACGTTTGGACGAGCTCATATTTAAAAACGGATTGAAAAAACCTTTCTGCAGACTTAGATCCTGAAACCTTTTTGTTATTCTGAGTTAAAGGTTAGGATAGTGATGAGAGCTGTTCCTTTTTAAATCTCCACATCCGGAGCTGATGATAGGATTTTAAGGTCAGCATTAGCTGAGTTCAATAACTCCTGAAGCGCCCTTTGGATTAGATAACTCGCCCCCGTTTGGTGGCTGCTGAAATGTGTACAGATCGGACAGCGGTTCAAAGAAGAGATACGTATTTTAAACTGGGTTCAAATAGATATTTTCATGACTAAAGTCCAATACAAAATTGATTTGATCTTAGCTGAATTCTTTCCACACTGCTGAGATTGGGTTTTCTTACTGCATACGGTCCTGAAAACTCCTAAATGTTGATCTTTTTACTTTTAGTCTTTCAGCTTTTTCATTTAAACCATAACTCATTCAAATCTGGTCAAAAAATTATAAAACAGATTTGGAACATTTTGGGGTTAAAAAGCAACTACAGAATCACTTTCTCATATTTCAGTGAATAAAGTGATGAAACAGCTACATTTACATCTTTTACATCAAAATGAAAGTGATCTCAAAGAAATCTGTACAGTTGGTGCAATAAAGATCTGCAGTCTAAGCTCTGTCACTCTGTTCTCTTCACTGAAAAAGATTCCATTGAACTCGGACATCTGGTTGATTATTAACTCATCATAAACAGTGACTTTATCCCAGGTTATGAAATGCAGAAAAGAGGCCATGTTGGCAATCGCCCTTTGATACCTGCAATTAACACAAATAAATCGTTTTTTTATCAGATGCAGAGGCTTCTGCAGCTGCACAGGACAGGTTGGTTTTCCTTCACAAATTAAACTCTAGATGCATAAAATCTTAACTAACACTAATATCACACAGACAGAAGATATTTTTTTGCCTTTATGTGTTCTAATTCTCTCTGACCTCGAGTAATATGTAAGCCTCGTGACTTTTTGTGGACATTTTTGTCCAGTTGTGCAAATTTTTCCTCTTATCTTGGCTGTGTTAGATCATCAAGCACGTTTTCTTTTAGTAGATCAATTAAACACTGAACACCTGTCACGCCCCGCCATGACACTGGTTTGTACTTCCCACTTCCTGTTTTATTTTGGTGTCGCTACCTCTTGTTTCAGTTCTGTTTCCTGTTCTTCATTGCACTGATTCTTTGCAGCTTTCTGCGTGTATTTAACTGGTCTCTGCTCTCTTTCAGTTGCCAGTTCGTTCAGTCTTCGCTCTCGTACCATCTTTAGTTCCTAGTTATTGATCTGTGTTTTTTGACATAGTTCTGTGCCTTGGATTACTCTTTTGTCTCTGGATTTGGACTTTTTAGCTGGTTGCAGCTCTGACCTTTAATAAAGGTTTCACTCCTGACCACTGCATTTGAGTCCGCTTCTTCGTACAACCCTGACAATACTCTTAGGTGATTAAAAAACATTTTCTTGTCAAAAAACTGCTATAAAAACATATCAGATATATATTTTGTAGTTTCTTTCTGCATACAACACTAGCCAGGTCTACAAACTGTCTACTAATTAGTTTTTTTCCACAGTGATCGCTTTAAGCTGCAGTAATGAGAAGGAGGCCTTGTCTTTTATTTACTTGTGCATGTAGCCATCTCAATAAAAGAAGCTGAGAAATGAGGGGTGGCTGGTTTTAGTGACAAACAGTAAAAATCTTATTGTTTTTTCTATTTTTCTCTAAACTAAACCATCAAAGAATCCATGATATGTAATTAAAATGTCGTTTGGATTCAATTTAGGAATTTCCCCCCCCCTCATATGTCTTCATAGGGAACATCTAAAGCTGCAAAAAAACTAATGATGCATCAAAGTCAATATTTTAGTTAATTCTAGACATGCCTGTGACTGATTTAAAAACAATAGTCAGCCAACTTTTTTTATGCAAAATAACTTGTTTTGTGCTCTTTTTTTAATATGCAGTATTAGCATTGTGCAGTTAAACTGCTAAAATCCTGAAACTAATTTAAGATTTTATAGTTTTGATCCTGACTGGAGTTCAGGGGTCACTACAGAGGACAGACTGAAGACTTGAACATCAGCATTGATTACATCCTTTCATTCAAACTTCCTTTGAATCCTTTTAAAATTGTCCAAGAAACAGTTCCTTGGAGCAGCAGCAAACAACTGACTGCAGGACAGCCCAGTACTCACTGGGTATGTACCAGGTACTTACAGGAGTATGTACAAGATAGATACAGGGTACTTATAGGGGAAAGTAGAGAGGAAGTACTCAGACCTTTCCCCAGTATGTACAAAGTATTGACCTGGGTAGGCACTTTGTGTGTAAATAAGAAAGTACTCTGTACCCATCCAGTTACCCATACTTACTCTGTATGTACCCCCATGAGTCCCCTGTACATGATGTATGTATGTATCCACATGTGTCATCTGCAAAAAAAAAAAAACCTTTTTAAAAATACATAATTTGAACTGCAGATGTTTTCTGTCTAAGCTCACATCTCTTAATGTCCCACATTGTGTTTCTGGGCTTTTCAGTGAAAATCCTGGAGGCCTCTCTGATTTTGTCTCTGATTTCAGATAAAGTATCTTCATCCTGAGCCTCTACAAGTCAAAGCAGCTGCACAGACTTTTACTTGAGATGTTATTGACTAGAAAGAGATCTGCTTCTGTTTTCAGTCTGTGTATGCCATGAAAGCCAGCTCCTGCACGAAATCTGCAAGAAACATCCTCTCAAACATCCACTCCCTCTAACCACCTCTACCATTGTGCACATACACACATCACTCTGGTCTTTAATGCATTTTTCACCAAGTTTAATCACCTGACTTTTCTTTGCTTTTCTTTTTAAAGTTGATGTAGGCCTCAGTACCTGGAGAATGGATAACATTTTAGCAGACCTTTGCTCCAACTTCTCCATGACCGGCCTCACTCTTCCAGTATGGTGACTGTAAACAGGCAGACACGGGGGTCCTGTGCGCAGCCCCACCTTTACAGGTTTGCACCATGTGTATGGACGTTGATTGACAGCCAACAGTGCAGAAACTTGAATTCTATTGGCTTAAAAAATGTGATGGTCAATGTAAATTCATAGGGCGTTATGGGAGGAAAGAGAGACTTAAGAAGACTAACAAATGTTGTGGAACCCTACCCATATATCATAGTTTAGAACGAAATTATTTATTAAACTTTGGTACACAAATAAATACTCTGGACTGAAGCTTTAAGATCACAATAATGAAACAAAAAACTACATTTTCACTTTAAGGTGACACCCAAAGATGTCAGCACCATGTAGCTGGACAGCTCCCCTCCTCCAACCATTAATTTGCTCCATAATCACAAACAAAAGCTAAATTTTCACTTATTTTTTAAGCACAATTGCTAAAAGTTTATATTTATCTAATTAAGCGAGTCCAAAACATTAGAATAAATACCCTTCAGGATTGATTAATGGGTTTTGAACACTGCGTCATCACCCTTGAGTAAGTCTTCACCCTTAATTATAACCTTAAATGACAAACGTACCTGTTTTATCATTTCAGAGAGAAAACAGGTGATTTGAAAGTATGCTTTTTTATATATACTATAGGCTGATGTTAGGAGGGTTACTGCTAGACATCAGATTGGTGTCAAATGACCATGTGTGATAGACTGGAGATCTCCTGACAACTTTATTCAACACAAATACATTGCCCTTTTTTAAAAATACAAACAAATAAGATATGTTGGCAATCAAATTTTGACATAAGGATTTAGTACATATATATATTTATTTGTATTTTATCAAATGTGTCTACAAATCTACAGCTGTAGTTTATTTTCCTGCCATAAGTTTGATTAGTTTGCTTAAGGGCCTTCTATCAAACACTCTAATAATAATAATAATAATAATAATAATAATAATAATAATAATAATAATGGTAAGCAGTTTTTGGTTGTTGTTGTTGAGCTGCTGATGAGTGTCCTTAACTGATTAGTTTGTGAAACATTTACGTAATCAGACTTTTAACAGATCATCAAAATAAAAAAAGTGAGAGCATTTTGTTTTTTGTTAATACATAGTTACTTTTATGTGTTTTGTCTACTTTTTTGCCTAATTTTAAATTGTATAACACTTATTAATTTATTTTGGTCTTTTTGGTGACCTGAGTCAGCTGACCCGGATCAGGAAAGTCCTCAAGAACTAAAGAATGATGCTAAGATGTCAGAGCTTCATGCTGTGAGGGGACTGTGCTGACTACAGCAAAAAAAAAAAAAAACTAGTGAAAAGTCTTTTTTAAGTTTGTTTAATTTGTGAATAATTTTAATGCTTTCTGAACTTTTACCAGAATGGAAACTATTTTATTTACATTGAAATGTATCGAAGAAATATTTTTGTTGCATTTGATCATTTTATCCTATCAAGCCCAGACTAATCATACACACAGGCACTGGTCAAACCTTTATATCAAACATATAAACAAAACACCTCAAAATAGATTTTATTTGTCTGCAAACATTCTTAACAGCAAAGAGAAACACTAAGAGGAAAAAGAAAACGGTTTTGAAAATATTTTGATGTCTTTTATTGCACTTTTGTTCACATTTTTTCAACAGAGATCACAGCCAATGACATTACAGAGAATCGATTGACCCCCTCCTCAACGTGCTGAGTGTCACAAATCAGCCTCTCGACGAGAAGAGGCCAGCAGGCAGTTCAGAGGGCAGACCGGGGATCAGTTCTTTAGTTCTGAGCGAACTGGTTCTTCAGCTTCTCAAAGTTTGTTGTGAACCAGTCCCTGTGGAGGTTGGAACAGTAACAATAAGCAAAACACAGCAGACACCTGTAGAATGTGTGAGCTGAGTCGTTTCCTTACTTTGTGTTCTGTGCAAACTCGCTGTTCTTTATGGTCTCAAAGTGGGTCTTAGCTGTATCCGCCACATTCTTGCCGAACTCCACGACTTTGTCTCCGAAGGCGGATAATCCGTCTGCTTCCTGAGCCTCTGCAGGTCGGAGCAGCAACGGAAATGGTTAGAGGAGAAATGATCAGCAGCTCAGGCTTTCACAAGTCTACAACTTACCTGTGTATGCGACAAAAGCCAGCATCAGCACGGCTACTGCAAGATACAGTCTCATGTTGGCTGTGATTCACTGTGGAGGAAAAGGAGTAACTCAAGTTTGTCTCCTAATAATGTTTGCGCAAATTCGCATCAACTAAAAACGTCATTTTCCGCTTTGAAATGACGCCTAAAACGCGTCAGCACCACCAGGCTGGACAGCTCCCCTCCTTCATTAACAACTTATTTTTAGCTTTTTAGTGCAAAAAAAATTATTTTACTGTAAAACATGCGCAAAAACTTCCCTTTCCCCCCATTTTAGTTGTCCTGAGTTACACCATAACAGCTTATATTTGCTTTTGTAGTGATAAAAAAAAAAAAAATCAAACCTACCTGTTTTTCCGTCTCAGAGGAGAGAAAAAAAAGTGTCTTTGAGAGTAAAAGTCCGCGCTCCTTTTTATACAGCAGCCTGATTTTAGGAGGGTTGCGCAAAACGCCGAATTTGGGTCAACGAGCACGCGCGATATGTCCTTGAGGTGTCCCTGCCCACTTTATTATTGATCAACACCATCAATCAACACGCATTCAAATCATCAAAAACCTCACAGGAACTCTAAAAACGAAGCATCTCTAACCAACGGGCCTGCTGATCAGCAGCTGCAGATGATTTCATGGAATGAAAGAAAGGGACAAAGAAATAACGTTATTTTTTTTTAAATTTTCAGCAAAAACCCCTGTGTGAAGAGATAAGAGAGGTGATGTAGAGGAGCAGAGTTCAGCGCTGATTACAGGCAGCAGCTCCTTTGGACCTGAAGTGCTGGCAAAATAAGTGACTGCAGGTCAAACAGCTTTATTGATGCTTTGATTTTTTATGATTAGATTAATCTCCGTCTTAAATGTCTGTGCATAGGATGCAGTTTTAAAGTTTATTTGCAAATTTTAAACGTTTAATAAATGATGTGTAAGCGGTATTTATTCTATGGTTTAATTCAGAAATATTTTAGGGGAAAATA
This sequence comes from Callopanchax toddi, assembly GCA_006937965.1. Taxonomy (NCBI): domain Eukaryota; kingdom Metazoa; phylum Chordata; class Actinopteri; order Cyprinodontiformes; family Nothobranchiidae; genus Callopanchax; species Callopanchax toddi. The sequence continues at coordinate 1,556,614 of SSNR01000025.1, read as the reverse complement.
CTTTTATTTGCACATATTTAATAAGTATCTTCTTTTTTCTACTTTTTTATGTTTTGCTGCCTGGTCTGTGTTGTTTTAGGGACATAAATCCGTTGTTTAATTTGCCTTTGAGACCAAATTGTTGTTGTTTTTTAGGTATTTTTCCATTTCCTTTGTTTTTCTGAAAATATATTTCCCCATCCAACGTCTGCTTAGTGCAGACCTTCCTCCTAAAAAGGGAAATGACTAAAACAGGCCATCGTTTGTTCAGCCAGTTAGCATGTGACACACAAAAAAACAGTGGATGCACTGCAGTAACCCCTCATTAAAACGAGCAAAATAAAGGGCAGGAATTTCTTCACCTCATCCAAAATAACTGTTTTCACACTGAGCCATCAGCCCCAAAGGCCCATCTGCTCCAGCAGACCCTGTCCTGTTGCTTTTGTTATGATGACCAACCCACATATGAGCACCTAAAACTCCCAAATCATCCCCGAATGATTAAATCTCCATGCCTTTTGTTATGAAATGGCCAGTGGGTGTGTGTGTGTGTACGAGTCTGGTCTTGCGTGCATACGAGCTCCTTTCACATAATTGCAGGAGGCAAAGTGCTTATCAGGTGTCCTTCTAATTTGCAATAACGAGCCGAAGCAAGAGGTTGTTTTGGTGTTTGACCGAGGCCCCTGCTGAGTTACGTTTTGTGCCAGCTCTGAAAAACATGGAAAGAATGAAGACATGGATTCCCAAAAGGAGGGGAAATCTCTGCAGGGATGTTTCTTTGGGAGGGGTTACTGGCAGTCACAGGCTAGCCAGCACCTGCTAATTCTCTATCATTTATTTTTTTATTGTTTCAAATTGTTGTTGCTGTGCAGTTTTCAAAATGCAGACGCCCTATAGGAGGAGATGGAGCAGAAGAGCTGAGCACGCAGCAGGCTGCTGGTGGTTTTCCTGTTTCCATCCTTCATGTGTAATCCCTCATTACAACTGGAGGAGTTTCTCTTGTTGGTCAAAAAATCAACAAATATTTCTAAAGGAGTGATTTTTCTGGAGGATAAGCAGCTGATAAACAGTTAGTCACTCTTTCACTTTACAGAGAGTGCCCTTTAACACAGTCAGACGTGGTAAACATGTTTTCCAGTACAGAGTTTTGTGTAAAAAAACAAAAAAACCAGAAACAACTTGAAGCAAAAGTGACCATAAATCAAACTTTCTCTGTCAAATAAAAACTGTCATTCAGAATTCCTTTCTAGTTCTGAAACACGAACCAATTTAGTCATTTAAACGTTCATAGGTGAGTAGTTCAGATAGTTAGAAGTCTGTTTCTGGATATGGACCATTCATATTTTACATTATAGATCTTTAAACAGCATGATGTGGAGCTAGTTGTCTCCATGCTTGCACAGGTTGAAGATTCTTCAGAAGTAAAATCATCAGTTTCAGGTTATTGAATCAGCCTTTCACTCTTTTCAGAGGTGTGCAGATGTCAAAAAAACATCTAAAAGAGGACGGTTTTGGTATCTGAAACAGAGTCCTCTCTGGATTTGGGGGTTTCTGATTCTTGAAGCCACACTTTGGGCTCGCTCAGACTGTACGTTGACCTCAGCAGGAGAAATGATCTGTTGTGATGTTGATGTTTTCTGGCTCAGAGACCGTTTCCAGAACATTCGAGGGGAAACTGTTGTCTTGTGGACGGTTCTGAGACGATCTCAGTCTTCTGACTGGCTCAGTCAAGCCATGTGTGCAAAAACATTTAGAAACAAAATATTTCATCACTGAAATCCTACAAACAGCAGTCTGTCATCGTAAAAATCTCTGGACTGCATCTGAATTTACATGTTCCAAACAAAGTGCTGGCCCCACAGGTTCTAAAAGTTCATGAGAGTTAGCTGATTGGTGTTTTTAGCAAGAATCCAGTCCAGTGCTCTGACATGAGTTGGTTCTCTATTGCAAATAAAGCTGCATGGAAAAGTCACACCTATTAACCTGTGTTAGCATGGATTCCTGCGAGTCACATTTTCACAGAACCCAACTTCAAAGATCAGATTTTAGATGTAAATGTTGTAATCTAGTCTAGTTTGGTTCATTTTTAGGAGAAAAACAATGCAACCAGTGCTTTTATAGCCCAAGTCCTTTTACCAAACCCAGTCCTTGGTTTGAGTTATAACAATAAAACTAATTATTTCACACGCAGACATAAACAGATACAATCAATTATTAGATTTATAAAAAAATAAGGACAAAAATAGTGTCTTTCTGCACAAATTAGTTACCCTTTAATTCTAAATCTGGAGAGAAAAAAAGTCCATCCATCCATTTTCTGTAGCCGCTTAATCCTCCACAGAGGGTCGCGGGGCAGCTGGTGCCTATCTCCAGCGGTCAAGGGGCGAGAGGCGGGGGACACCCTGGACAGGTCGCCAGTCCATCGCAGGGCCACACAGAGACGAACGAGACAAACAACCACACACCCACTCACACCTAAGGACAATTTACCAGCCCAATTAGCCTGACAGTCATGTCTTTGGACTGTGGGAGGAAACCGGAGTACCCGGAGGAAACCCACGCACGCACGGGGAGAACATGCAAACTCCACGCAGAGAGGCCGCAGAGCCGGGACGCGAACCCACGACCTCCTTGCTGCGAGGCAACAGTGCTAACCAACTGCGCCACCATGCAGCGAGAAAAAAAGTGATATATATTTTCTAATCGAACAGTATTTCGTCAGTGTGTTTTTTTCTATCATAAATGTTCTTTTCCTGAAGCTGAGCTGTCCATCCCTCCTTTTGTGAGGCCTATATAGTTTGCCTCATATTCCATTAAAGAAAACACAGCTGCAGATTTCAGAATGAGCAGAGGGGTCAGAGGATGGAAATTAAATGGGGAAGGGGGCAAATGGTGTCCCCTACTGGCCTCTGCTCTGAAGTTGAAAGGAAAATTCCTGCTGAGTTTGACAGACATAAAGAGGTTATCAACCACAGCGGGTTGCTGTTAGGTTGAGCAACACTAAAACTAGTAAAAAAAAAAACAAGAAAAATCTCAAAGACTGACAAATATCTGGAAGGTTTATAGCTTATTATGACATTTTTTTTTTATATGTAATTTGTGTTTATTAAAAGTGTGATAGGTAGAAAGTATGCCAGAATAAAAAACATGCATCTGTTCAAACTCATAAACATACGGTTCGAACTGATAATGTCACTGTGAAGACATTTCAATCCAAAGAACAAAATGTTCCCAAATCCTTGAGTCAGGAAGCAGATCTGAACAAGTCGGGACTGGAGACCAGATCGGCTGCTTGTGTGCTTCCATGCCACTCCTCCTGGGTGGCATGGAGCACAAATACAGAGGAACAAAAGGCTTTTTCAGTCTCATATTCCATCTTAAGCCTCTCATCCTTCAATCTTCACTCATGCAGAGGGTGTTTCACAAGAGAAAGATCAGAAGAAGACAAGTAGCTTCATGACGATAAGAAGTGGCCTGACTTGTGATGTAATCAGATTGTTTTAGAGATGCACTCGAGGGAAACAGGCTTACCTGATTTCATTAGGCCTAATGCAATCAGCCTGAATCAATCAAATGCAAAAGGTATCAATGATTTAGAGGTTGCTCAGTTTGATCATCTAGTAAAAACTAATGATTTTAAACATCTGCACACAAGGAGGATGACTGGCAGCTCAGTGAAGCTAAACCGTAACTGGACCCAGTTTTAAATTATAGATGACTGTTGAATGTTTGATGAGAGTGAAGAGGAGGATTGTGTCTAGGTTTTGATCAGCGCCCTGCAGAATCAGGCATCCAGGGAGCAGCGCAGTGGGCATGCAAAGGATCGCTTCAGGAGAACAAACTGTTGAGTTTGGTTTATATCAAGTCATGTTTTTATTCTGAAGTACAACAAAGACTCACACAAACTAGAGGACATGTTGCTTTATATGATTCCAACATTATTCAGTGCATTTATTGAAATGAAAGACAGTTGTGTTTGTTGCATTCAAACCCAGCAGCAAAATGTAGAAAAAAAAACACACTTTTAAATGCAAAACTTGTGAGGATAAAACTGGATATTTCATTCAAAGTAGAAAAAAGCAAAGCACAACAAGTGTAATACAGACGGTTAAGTTGTGTTCAGCACTGAAGGAGGTTGACAAGATCGAATCAGCGCCTTTAATCCTGAACACTACAGCACAAAACAGAAATCAGTAACCTGAAACCCCCCCCCCTTTCTTTTATAAACAAATCACTGATTTATTCATTCCTTCTTATTCTATCAGTCTTTCTTTAAGCAGCAGTGGCAGCGGTCTCCTTGACTTTGTCCACGATGCTCTCAAACTGCTCGCGGATCTTGGCGGCGTATGGGGAGAGCAGCTCTGTAATCTCCTCCAGCTTGCTGTCCATGGATGTGCTCAGCTCTTTCAAGCTGGCCTCCAGCTGGGTCTTGAGGGTCTCAGCCTGGGTCTCCAGCCTTGCAGAGATGTCCTTCAGTTTCTGACCGGCAGCATCACCGGCCTGCTGGACGTAGGGCTCAACGTTCTCCCTCACGGTCTCCAGGTTCTGGGAGGTGCGGGAATGCAGCTCAGTCATGTAGGTGGCAACGGTGCTTTGAGGAGGAAACGAGGACAAGTTTAGTTTTCACGTATAAGCAGAAAAATGGATGAGAGTCAGAGCCAGGCCCCAACTTACTCTTTGATCTCTGTTGTGTCTTTGTTCAGGCGCTTCTTCAGCTTGTTGGTGTAGGTGTTGATGCGGCCGTGCACATCATCTGCATTCTGCTGCATCATGGTCTTGAGCTCAGTCAGGTACTCGGTGCTGCGCTCCTTGGCGTCGTTCATGTCCGCCTGCAGCTTGTTGGCCAGGAGTTGCAGGTCCTCTGAAAACTGGCCAGTGGAGCTCGCGGTGTAGGGGGCCAACTTGGTCTGGATCTCATCTCTGTATGCTGCCAGCTCTGACATGGTGTCTGAGATCAGAGTGCTGGAAGAAAAAAAACATCAGAAAAGAAAGGTTAGGATGGTGCAGATGAACACAAGGAGGAGCAGGAGTTAACTGGGAAAATCTCTTACTCTAACTCCCGGGTGAGCTGAGAGGCCTTGAGGTTCTCCACGAATCCCTCAGCGTTTTGGTTCAGCCCAGAGATGTGCTGCCAGAACCGGTTCACGCTGTCCTCGAAGCGGATCACTGTAGCGTCAGTCAGGGGCACGGAACGGGCATTGCAGCCTATATGAAGGCACAAATAGAAAACAAGGAAATAATATAAAATCAGGATGATGGGTTTATAGGATGAAGCAGCACGAGGCCTACCGGTGACGACTGCCAGAGCGAGGATCACAGCTACAGCCTTCATGGTTGGTTGATGCACAGATTCACCTGTGGAGAGAAAAGTTTAAAACTCAATCAAATGCAAACAGATGCAGCTGAAATCTTCTTCTTTTTTTTTAAATCAGGAAAATGTCTTACTTGCCCCCCCAAAAAATATATTAAAAAACACAAATAAACAAGCTGCACAATATTTATCAATCAAAACTTATATTTTCTAACGTCTGGTATTAAAACAGAGGTGTGCCCCACTCACCTGAGAGGTTGAGCTTCCTTCGTGCTCCCGGGACGCAGACTGAGGGTTTTTATAGAGGCTGCTGCTCGGCTGAGTGGGAGGGAGGGAGAGGAGGGGGGGGGGGGGGGC
>SSNR01000025.1:1524525-1550957 GCA_006937965.1 Callopanchax toddi | reverse complement strand
GGGGGGGGGGGGGGGGGGGGGGGGGGGGGGGGGGAGGCTGGGTGAAGGGTGAAATGATTGTTCATTCGCTCGCGCGCGCACGTGCACGAGTTGACGATTATTTGTCCGCTCAGGATGCCGCGTCTCTGCACGCAACGTGTCACAAAAACCGTGTCCGAAGTTCTCCACGGTGTGCTGCAGATCAGGATTCATTCAGATAAAGGTTTCCCTCCAGTTCTGGAAAAAAGTTGTTTTTTTGTTTGTTTGTTTGTTTAGAAGGAAACTGAACAGAAATACATTGGGGGAAAAAAAAACAATCATTGCAAAATTAACTGTATAGCTGAAAAAAAAGTTGCAGCATGTTTTGTTAAAATTTGTATAAAACTGTTTTATAATTAATGAGACACATCAGTGCTGCAAAAAATAGAACATAATAGGTTTTCATCAGATTTTAGGTCACAAAATTTACTTTTTTTATTTTGTAAGTTGGCATTTTAAACATGTTTCATGTTTGTGTTGCAATATTTTCTCATGCAGTAGCTTAAAAAAGTTCTTTTTATTTGAATTTAGTGTTTCTTCCCCTCAATTTCCCATGTTTTCCTGTGATTTTTGCCAAATGAGCCCACAATGTGATAGAAAGTCCTCTTTTACCAGGATGTAAAACTGCTTTTTATTCACACATTTTAATTTAAATGCCTTGTCAGCATTTGACATTTACAACTCAGAAAAAATGCAAACCCCCAACGCAAAAGGCACCGTCCTGCTGCTCTCAGATCTTTAGTGGTGAATGTAATCTGCAGATCAGGCCATGCAGTGACGATGATGTTTGCACAATAAGATGGGTTCAGGCTTGCAGACAGCTTGGGTACAACAAGCCCAGTGCACAAAAGCAGGATTATAAGAAATAAACAGCAGGGAATGGTGTTAGGACACATAACTAAAGAAATAAAAATCCCTCATGAGCCATAAAAGAGAAAACAAACTTAAATCTGTTATTTATGGAAGGGATTAGCAGAGCGTGTCCCATGTTCCTTCCCAGTATTTTTAAAAAGTAAGAAGAGGTTTGTGGTTTGAAAGAAAGTTTCACAGCAGTTTTTTTCATAACTTTTATTTTCATGATCCCTGCAGCTCCCATTAGACATGCCTGGTCTCTCATTAAAGACACGTCCTGTTATTTTACTGCTTTAGGACGTTGATGCTTTGGCTGCAAATCAAACCAAGATCATTAAATAGGTCGTGAAACCAATGAGATTTAACCTTAATAACAACAAAAAGTAAGAGCATATATAATTCTATCCTTTAAAATGATATTTCCCGCTGTTGTTTTTGCAGACTGTAGCTGTGACTCGATTTCTGCCCATGTGTAATTACCTTTGCCCTTTAGGACTTGGCCTCTTTGTTGTCATCCTGCAAGTTTCTCTTTACGGTAATTTTTACAGACACAAGATTTACACAGGAACAAAGTTTAAAAGAGTTGGCTTGCTCTGGTATCTCACCAGGTCGTGATAACATTGCTGTGATCGTCTACAGATGTCAACAAAACCACAGAGAGATAAGGTGACTGGGTCAAACTCTGACTGTATTCTAATGAACGCCATTTAAAATGATGGGACACAAACACATAAAGGTTGATGAGATTTCTGTTAGTTTAGTTAGCTAGCTGAAGAAAAAACATTTGATTGTGTCACAGAAATTAGCATGTTGAGTTTTTTACAGTTCAAAAACTTTTGTCCCACAAAGTTTGACCCTTGTGCAGAAAATAGAAAAACAAAAACAAGTTTTTTTTGACTGAATCATGATGAAGGGTTGAACCTTTTGCACAGAAAAAAATACAAGGCTGTTTTCTGAACCTTCAGGACAAAGAGACAGGAGGCAGACGAGGAAATGAAACTTACTAAAACAGTGAGGTAATACAGTGATTTTGATCTGACCCAGTCATCCAAACAACTTCTCTTTTTGCTCCTCAGGAGCAGAAAAATCATCTGATGTCAGGAGACTGTCTGAACAAAAGTAACCTCAATGCAATGAGCTCACAACTTAAATAACAATAACCCGAATAAAAGGTCATTACAGTGTGAAGTTATGGGTGAAAAGCTGCTGTAAGCACATTTTCTAATGAATTTGAATATTGTATTATTGACTCTGAAGTTTCATTATTCTCCTCTTTCTCTCCTCTCTTCTTTTGTTTTTTCTAAATTGAGAAGAAAAATCTTACAAATGATCATCTGGTTCTGAGTCAGAGTGGTTTCAGCTGATATGTGCAAAAAGGATTCCGGGCTGCTGAGTGTGTGAGTGGTTAATGCCTGCAGCAGCTAAAACTACATCAACAAAGGTAATGTGGGGTCAAACAACTTCACTAGTGAGTTGATCCATTTAAAGCAGTATTTGAGTAGAGCCAAGAACGCTGGTATCAGACTTTAAGCAGAGCTAAATTCTCCTAAACACCTCCTTGCTGCAGTCCAGTGTTTACCATACAGTGGTGTGAAAAAGTGTTTACTCCCTTCCTGATTTGGTTTTTTATGTCTGTGACCCTTAAATGTTTCAGACCACCAGGGAAAATAAATCCAAACCTACATGACCCTGAGTGAAAATGTTATTACCCCTTAAACCTATTAACAGGTTGTAACACTCCAAGTGTTTGTGATAATGAGTCTCTCATGTTGCTGTGGAGGAATTTTGTCCCACACTTCTTTACAGAATTGTTTCAGTTCAGCCACATTGGAGGGTTTTCCAACATCAAGTTCAAAAATCGTACATTTGAGGTCAAACGTCAGACATTTAAAGTCAAAGGTCAGGTGTTCTCCTTCAGGATTTTTTGGTATAGCAGAATTCGTGGAGGTTCTGAAGCAGCAAAGCAGCCCTAGACCTTCACACTACCACCACCATGTTTGACTGTTGGTGTGATGGTGTTTTTCTGAAATACAGTGTTAGTTTTCTCTCTTGATGTCAGTTTTAGAGGCGGTTCTGGGTTCTTCTATTGTTGAATTTCTTTAGAACAAGGCATGATGTGTTAGCTTAGACCGTCAGTTCTGCTCTGCAGACTTTGGTTTATAGGCTAATGATGTGTCGCTTTTTGAGATATTTTAGCCTAGTTTATGTTCTTTTGAAGTGATTTCTTAATTCTCCCGGTGAATTAGTGAACTCAACTTTCTGAATAATGTGGTTAATCACAAATAATTAATGATTTAACGGGGGTGATTACTTTTTCACATAAGACAAATTGGTTTGGACAGCTTTTCCTCCTTTAATACTTGCTGTGAAATGCGAAGCCACTTCCGTCTGGCAGGAGGCTACGGTCCATCAGGACAAGAACCTCTCGTCACAAAAACAGTTTCTTTCCCTCTGCCGTTTGGCTCATGAACAATTAGCAACATACTCATTAACTGTCACTTTAACAGCATGTCTGCACTGTTTTCTGCTGCTACTGTGTTTTTTATTCTGTGTGTGTATGCTGCACCTTATCGCTGAAAAAAGTTCCTAGTCTGCGAATTACATTCAATGACAATAAAAGTTTTTCTGATTCTGCTCTCTGTCCCGTTTGCTCTCAAAGAGAATGCCTTTGCCTCTGCAGCTCCTTCTGATTGGAACCTGCTGCAGAAAGATTGGAAACTAACTGAGCTAGTTTCCGTAAACGCCTTCAAAAGTAAACTGAAAGCATCAGAGACTACCTCCATAATTTGTAATTGTTTTTAATGATCTGTATATCACATCATTGTTTGTTGTAACTGTGGAATTTTGCTGCCTCTTGGCCAGGACAGGTTTTTTAATCTCAATGGGCGTATCTCCTGGTTAAATAAAGGTTTAAATTTTAAAAATCATTATTTGAAAACTGCATTCGGTGTTACTCAGTCTATCTTTGTCTGATATTGACATTTTCTTGATGATCTGAAACTATTAAGTGTAAAATCAGAATAAATCTGTGAAGATGGAAATACATTTTCCCCACACATTGTATCGGAGAGAGTATTTTTCAGAATGATTATTTCTTACAACACTCTAAAAAGTAAAACCATCATTTACTTAAATTTTTTGGTGTAACATTTTACACTCAAGAATTTTGAGTAGATTGGAGACAATTATATTAAGTAAAAGTCAACTTTATTAATATAATTGTCTCCAATCTACTCAAAATTATTGAGTGTAAAAATGTTACACCAAAAAATTTAAGTAAATGATGGTTTTACTTTGTAGAGTGAAGGCAAACATTAGGTGTCATTTGACTCATACCAGACTATTAGACTGTGATAAATCCTACTTTAGTATTTTGGAAAATTAGCCTGTGGTGTACCACAAGGTTCTGTATCGGGAAGCTATTTAATCTTTATGTAAATGGTATTTAAAAGGTTGACGTTTGTTACCATTGCTGATGTCACCTTTCCTGTTCATATAAATAATTATTGAAAACTAGAGAAATGGAATGGACGACATTAAACCTGGTTTGATGTCAGCATGTTATGAATTTAGGGTAAAACAAAATGTACGATATTTTGGTGACGTTAAAGCAAATTGCTAAATAAAACTTTGTAAATAAAGTTAAAATAGAACGAGTTTACAAATAAACTTTTGGGGAGCAGTCATCCATATTTTAACAATTACATGTGTAATTAAAAACATTGGAGAGACTTTTTTTATACACAGTTTACATACAGTACATTTATTTCAATGTAAAAAGGGAAATAAATTTTAAGAGTGTGTCTTTAAAACATGTAAAGTGAGACCAAATGTCAAAAATAGACGTTTTTCAGTTTTGGAATACAAATTATGGAATAAAATTAATAATGATATAGAATGTGAACTATAATAAAGTACTTTAAAATGTGTTAAAATCTAAAACATTGAGGATAATGATTTGTTAATAAGGGGCATAATCATTTTTAAGGAGAAGCATGACAAACGGCTGGTTTCCACCTTGTTCCTTATTGGTTAACGAGGAGTTGATTGAGTAATTCTGTTATAACTGTGAGTGGAAATTGTCTTTTGAAACAATGGGGTTTCAGGTTTGCTTATCTTTTTATTTTCACACAAATTGTAGTGATTGTTTCTCATAATGTGAAACAAAAGTAATCTAATTCTAATCTGTGGGTATTGTCATTCATTATGGAGGTGAATGTACACAGAAATTCAGAAACAAGTGATTTTATTACTGTTATTGTGTCGTCTGATGGAAAGAACCAGAGGTCTTATGTAATCAAATGAAAGCACAGAATGATTCATACTGCCTGGAAACAAGGAAACAGAAGGGCAAACGTATAAATACAGATGTGTTTTCTTTGTTTAAGTTGAATAGTTTCACAGGAAAATGATTTACATTTAGATTTAAGTTTCATAACTATAAATCATGAAAATTTCAACTTAATTGTATTTTTTCTTATTTTAATCTTTTTATAATGTTTTATTAACGTAATAACAAGAACTTTTTAGTAAAATATCTCGAAATAAAAGTTCCCAGGAAGAATTTAAAGTGCAAAGAATCAAAAGAGAACTTAATAAAACACAATTCTTAATAATATTTGTTCTTTTTAGAAATAAAACTGTTTGTGTGTGTTGAGGGTTAACTGGTCCTGGAACAGCTGGGGGCAGAACAGAGGAATGTTGTTTGCTTCTGGGCACGGCAGCGTGGGAGTAATCTGCCTGCAGGTTTGGAGGTACAAAAGAAAGTGAATAAAAAAAAAACAAGGCAGAATCAGGAAGTGTTTATAAACCTGTGAGAACAAACCTGAGCATGTCATGTCCCAGTGCCTATTGAATCTTTAAAGGGGGTGGAGCGGGGAGCAGGAGAGAGGTGGCGTGACCTACGGAGTTCTGTGTTGTATGGTTTCTTAGAACTGTGAGAACATATAACGCAACTTTCTCTTCGTGAAGAATCAGGATATTTCATGAAAACTTCCAAAATCAAACTGGTTTTTCCTCATTTATAAAACATTATGCAGCAACACAGAATACAGCCTGGTTCTTTCAGAAGTTCATGCAGGGTAAGGGAATTTGAGGCCACATAGTAAGTAAATACCTCTATGTCACCCATCTCTTTGGAGCTGACGGCAGCCATTTTTAAAGATTTTTTAAAGGAGGCAGTTGGAGGTTCAGCATCTTACCCAAGGATGCTTTGACGCATTGCCTGGCTGGGGTCTTCTCCCACACGCTGACCTTCTCCTGATCCACGGTCTTTGAGGCCCTGAATGTACCTTTACATGCTTGTACCCCAGTACGTCCCCTATAATGTTACTGTACCACCCTAAGTACTCTGAACATATGCCTGTCACCCTGTATTTACCCCGTACCACTACTGGGCTGGGATAAGTATCGCTTCCAAATGTTAGAATTGCTTCATTAATCTGTTAATGACAGAATTATCAGGTTACAGTGACTTCATTCAGATTTAAGCCCCAGAGTTCTGCCCATTCCGAGCCTGGTCCTGCTGGACGTTTCTTCCCACCGTCGCCCCCTATCTGTGCTTGCTCAGAATGGGGGATTTCATTAAAGTAATGCTTCAGTCAATCTGCTGGTTCCTTTACACGAAGGTCATTTCACTAATTGACATTTTATACTGTAATTAATTTAGGCCTAGCAAACCAGTACAAAAAAATCTGATTGTAGATGCATTCATTTTGACACCAACTGGAAAAGTTTTCAGTTTAGTTTAAAAAATTGGATGCATTTAATTTTGCATGAAATAGTGAGGTCATCAGTATAACTAGGTTGTTCATTCTGATCCAGCCAGAACTTTTAGATGATTGCTATTCTATTAGATGGTTTTGATTCAAATAGTAAAATAAATATTTAAAATCCTACCCTTAAAAGTATCTCTTCAGATTTTGCCATGACAGCACCTCACAGTTAATAAAGTATTTTTTTACTTTATAGAAAATTTAATCTGATTCTGACTTTTAAATTGCTCTAAAATGTTCAGTTTTTATGTCATTTACTGTAATCTTAGAGAAAACGTCAACAAATAACTGTTTGTTCATCAAAGCTAAAAGGCAGTTACCTTTCTTTTAAAATTTATGTTATATAATTAAAAATAGATGTCATTCTTTAGTACTTGAGAAAAAAATGACAGATTTTTACAAAAGTATAAAAATACACAAGGCTCACAAACATAGTTTTGCTTTTACTTTATTTTCCACAACAAAGCGGGAGGACAGAGTGGGGTCACAGACCAATATAAATTAGCAACTGTTTTTTTTTTTGACAATGTGAATAAATTTAACAACAACTGCAGCTTTCGACTTTAAAGGGAGGTAAATTATTGTGCTACTGAAACAGAGATGTTACTGAGATCAGAGTTCTGTTTCATTAGAGGCCGTGCGTTTTTGTTCAGCTGGATTTAACGTAGGACTCATAAAGGGAGGTGAGTCGAGTCCTGAGGTCCTGGGTGTAGGGGTCCAGCTTCTCCCTCAGATCATCGACGTAGGGAGTAGCCATTTCTCTCACCTGCTGGGCTCTCTGTGTGAGCTCGCTCTGTACTCTTGTGGCCACAGAATTGATTTTCTGATCAAAATCCTTCAGATGCTGGTCAACCTTCTGAGTCAGGTCATCGGTGTATGGCCCCAGATTGGTCTGCAGTTCCTTCACACTCTGCTCCAAGTTGGTCCTCAGCTCCTCGCTCTTCTGGATCAGGGTGGTCCTCAGGGTCTCGGTGTCAAGAGAGTCGGCATAGGGGGCCAGCTCCTGCTTGAGCTGATCCACTCTCTGCTGGATGTGGGCTTTCACGTTCTCGGTGTAGGGCTCCAGCTTCTCCTTGGCTGCGTTCAGCTCCTGGGTCAAACGCTCTTTCAGCACTTCAGCCTCTGAGGTGGCTGTGTTGATCAGGTCCTGAGCTCCAGGAGGGAGCTGCTCCTGCAGGGTGACAGCGTACCTGCTGGCTACATCAGCACTTTCTGTCAGACGAGCGCTAGATGAATTAGGTGAGAAAAAGAAAAGTGAGGTTCCAAACTCAAACATCAAATCTAATTTGCAATGTTTGCATTTCATTCGCGATCTTGTACCTGATATCCTGCCCAACCTGGGACTTTCTGATCATCTGCAGGGTGTCATCAGCTGTCTGGGTAGCTTTGCCAACATACTCCCAGAAAGCATCAGTCATCACTTCCAGCTGAGGCTTTGGTGCATCAGCATAGAAGAGGTTGGCATTGCAGCCTGTTGGGTCAACAGAGAAACAGCTCCTTCAGTAATACATGAAAACTATCCGATTTGAAATGATTACGGTCAGTTTCCCCAACATACTCACCGGCGAAGGCGGCTAGGACGAGCACGGCGAGGACCTTCATGGTTCCTAGACCCTACGTGACAAATTCCAGTTAGTCAATAAGGCATTTTCACCAGTCCGTAGACAAAGATCCTCTTATTCCTTCTTCTTACCTGAGTTCACAAGTGTCTGGTAATCCACTTGGTTGTGCTTGTGATCAACTGATGAAGCTCTGCAGCTTATATAGCAAGTCAGGCAGTAATGATCCCAAAGTCCAAGAGGTAGTGCTTTGCTGTCACCTGGCCTCACCCTTCTATCACCGCTGACATCTTGTGCCAGAAAATCCATGGGACGCAATGGACGAGCCCCTTTCTGTCACACGAGTACAACCAGAGTACACACGATGTGCTAAAGATCAGAGGTTTTGTGATAAATACATTCATTTTGTTTAAAGCAGTCATTGTGGATGACCTTTGGCCTCATATAAGCACCTAAATATCCACTAATGGAATGGAAATAATGACCTTCACATGTTTATCAGTAATCAACGATCGATCAATCAAAAATACTGTATTTAATGTCTTTTAGGGATTAATAGACAGATGGGTTTTCATATCACCTGTTTTTTGCAGCTCTGCATGTTACAAACAGAATTTTTCGTTTCAGCGTCATGATTTCTAACTTTCTATTGCTTCTCTTCACTCGTCATAAGGCCCACAGGCACTACGGTGATTAAAAGTCCCCTGTTTGTGTGCCAATGTTCAACGGCTCTAGGTATCTGTCTGGTCAAAGGTCAGCAGATTCAGGCTCCGTCAGACTCGGAGGGACAAAGTAGCTTCTGTTTCACACAAGACGAATCACAGTCCAGTTCCCATGAAACACCTCAGAGTTGAGAATAAGAATAATAACCTTTATTTATAAGAAAATTCAGTGTTGCAAACAGCGCATCATAGATCAGGATAAACAAGATTAAAAAAAACATCAAAACATGGAAAACGCAGACAATGTGGGTGGAATAGAAACTATAACAGAACAGTATCAGGATGTAAATAAGATATGAATTTTAATGTTTTTGTTTGTTTTTTATTTCCCACAAGTGATAAGTAAAGCATACATAAATCTATATTTAAGCATACATCTCTACTGACTGAGAACATAATACTGTATATTACAGTGTGAAAAACGGAATCTGCATCACCAACTGTAGAATTATGATTTTTGTTTAGGTTTAGTTTGTTTGTCTTTAAACTGTGAGGGGAAGAGAAAACATACTTTAGTAAAAAAAAGATGAAGATTTTACATCACAAGGTTCTAAGACCTTTGTGTTTATGGATGACCCCCACCTTAAAACGTAATCCAGACAAACAGGGTGTAAAAAATACACTGTAAAGTGTTTTGTAAGATATCTACAAAACTACATCTAAAAATGCATTTTTCCCCAAATAATTGAACTTAAAAATAAACAGCTCATTCCCCACCTTAGTTTTCTTCTACATTCTTCTATTTGCTTGACCCCCCCCAGACAAAGTCCACTACTGTAAGGGTTATCATGAATTATCTAGAGATTGGTGGTGCTGGACTACGTGGACCTTTAATTACCGTTCAGGTTTTATTAAAGCTTTTAGGGGGGGTCAAAGGAGAGCTGAGGGTAATTTGTCAGGAGGGATTTTGTGTGGACAGTTTCCAAAAAAATCTGGCAGCTCGGCGCCAATTTCCAAAAGAAGCAGCAGATATAGGAAGAAACGAGCCGTGACAGCATGGCAGGGACTCCTGGACTTTGGGCTCTTGACTACAGCTGTCATCTGACTTCAGTATATATACAAGGAAGGACAAGTCCGACGCACTCACTGACACAGTAACGCCTGAAAGACACACGAGCCCAAAGCAGGTGAGAACAGCTCAATATTTTAGATTAAACACATTTTACTATTCGTTGGTTTTTAAGAGCCAGTTATAGAATTACTGTCTTTCAGCAGGTCAACCATGAAGGTGTTTGTAGTACTAGCAGTTGCACTGCTTTCTGGTAAGTAAGTGTTTGGGGGATTAACTGAGACTGTAAGTCAGCCACTTCTCACTGTCATTTTTTATTCCACAGGCTGCAATGCCAACCTGTTCTATGCTGATGCACCAAAGCCTCAGCTGGAAGTGCTGACTGATGCCTTCTGGGACTACATCGCCAAGGCCACTCAGACAGCCGATGACACCCTGCAGATGATCAGGAAGTCACCACTTGGGCAGGAAATCAAGTGAGTTCAGACACGTGGTGACTAACACCTGCAGTGGACACATGCTTTATAGTTTGTTAGGTGATGCAGAATCTTAAATGTCCTGACAATCTTTGTCTTTTGTCTTCCAGCTCTCGCTTGACAGAAAGTGCTGACATTGCCAGCAATTATGCCGTCACCCTGCAGGAGCAGCTGCCTCCTGCAGCCCATGACCTGGTGAACAAGATCACCGCAGAGGCTGACATGTTGAAAAGTGTGCTTACTAAGGAGTTGAGCTCTGTCAGAGACAAGCTGGAGCCCTATACGGAGAACATGAAAGCCCAGATCCAGCAGAGAGTGGATCAGCTCAAGCAGGAGCTGGCCCCCTACGCCGACTCCCTGGACTCTGAGGCCCTGAGGACCACCCTGATGCAGAAGAGCGAGGAGCTGAAGACCAGCCTGGAGCAGAGTGTGAAGGACCTGCAGGCTCAGCTCGGGCCATACACTGATGACCTAAAGCAGAAAGTGGACCAGCATCTGCAGGACTTCCAAAAAAGCGTGGCACCCATGACTGAAAAGGTCCAAGTGGAGCTGAGTCAAAGAGCGAACGTGGTGAAACAAATGGTGGCTCCATACGCTGAGGACCTGAAGGAAAAACTGGACCCATACGCCCAGGACCTCCAGTCCCAGCTTATGTCTCTGTATCAGTCATTTATTGATGCCAACTAAACACCGCTCCTGTAGGTCTACCTGAAGGATGAAAAACATCAGCCTCAGTCTTGTACTGTAAAATGAATCAAACTGTTAAAAACCACAACCAAATATTTATTGCTAAGTACAAAAATACTAAGCAAAACCCTGCACTTGTCAAACACGTGTACATATACTGTTTTTACTGTTGTTACGTGGAACTGTGACCTTTTTGTAATTTCTGTAACTTATCTAAAATAAACAGAGAAATCTATTTAAAAAAAACTTTTGCCTTTGTTTGATTGGTCTGCAATTTAAAAACCTTCCTCAGATATTTGTCTTCACAACCATTCAGAGCTAATTGTCTGTTTCTCCTTCAGAAAGCTCAAAGCACTGATAATAATTAGTCTCAGACCATAAATACTGAGACGTGTTTTCCCCAGGAGACAGTCAGTATTCTGACTTTGCCTCCCGTGTCTCAACACGTCCTGGCTCCTGTCACAGTTTCGTCTCAGAGTTTCTCCAGAGGGAGAACATTGTTCTTGTCAAAGCTTGTCGTGAACGCTCACCTCAGATGTGTCCCTAAAATACAACAAACACTGAAAGAAACACGCAGGAGAAAAGAATTTAGATGAGCAGTTTTGTTACCAAAGTTCTGATATGAACACGTGTTTTATGTTTATTTTTTTTTATGCTTTTATGTTTCAGTGAGTGCTGATTAATTATCCTGTTCATGAAAATAAAACAAATATCACGGCTCTTTGTTGTAAATGCAACACAGTCTTGTCTTATCTTACCTCTGGCTGACGGTGCCAGCATCCAACGTGGAGGGTTAGAGTCCAGCATCGATAGTACTGCAATGCATGTACACACACACACATGCACACCTACACACACATGCACACACACTCTGTAAACTTTATACGTTTTAAACTTTTTACAAAAGGGGCTAAGTCACTAACAAGCTCTTCAAAATGAAGCTAAAGTTCTGTGTTTGTTGTATCTGATCAAACATTTTCACGTTCCAGCTTGTTTCAGAGCCGATTAGCATCTGAGTGAACAACTCTATCAGTTGAAAGGCCCAAAGGAATCTAGTCCACAACCCTAGTTTGCTTTATAAAACAGTTTTTAATACCTCAGATTTACATTTTTTTAATGCTAGAATATTTTAAAAGGCAGAGGGCCATCACTGAAGATCAGACGAGAACTAATAACACTGTATTATGGTCTTACAAGCAAACAGCAAACCTAAGATCTCTACATGGTGCGGACTAAAGTGAGAAATCTGACTGTGCAGCTTAGTAGCAGATCATCATGTCTCCATTAAAATGACATTTCATCTGTGATTCCTGAATTAAAGGAGACTGGTCAAGGTGACATTTGGTCCTGTTTTTAAAGGTTTTGATATGAAATAGTTTTAGATATTTTAGATCAAGTTGATGATGTCTTTTAAAACCTGATGTTTTATTTGTTTAACTTTTATTTAATAAATTCATGTATTTTTTCATTTGATGCATCACTTTTAAAACTGCTTAAAGGCCTACATGAAAACAGTTTTTTCCAACAATCCAATTTGCCATTTCAGAAAAGATCCAAGTGAACACAGTACTATAGAGATCCTAATTTTAGTTTTTACTGTAGTTATTTTATACATATTTTTAGACCATTTTCACAGAAACCTAAAAAAGGTAGACACAGTTTTAAGTTGTTTCCACTACAGAACAATCTCCTGAAGCTTTGTTACTTATTGATTTTAGTTTCTGGTAAAAAATTTAAAAAAATGCTGTGATCAAAATCAAATCAACCAGTCAGTTAGAATTGTTTTTCAAAGAACATTTGATGTTAAGTCTGAGGCACTTGGGGTCATAGGTTAGACACCAGGGCTATGACATCATCATCTGTATTTTAGCTGATTACACAAAAAGAAGATTTTCACTTTGCAGTTCTTTTTATAAAACACACTGTATCAAAACTCCTAAAACACTGATTCAAAGGGGATGCAAAACTGAAAGTATTTTTTTTAAATCATGTTCACAAACCACCATTCACACCTAGGAGATTTGTGTTCATTAGATATCATTCTAATATATTTTCATGATTATCAAATCAAATAAGTGATCATGTTGCAGATTAAAAAAGATACATTATACCGTAAGATGACAGATGCTGATTTAATGAAATTAAATATTTTCTTTCTTGTGTTGTTATTAGCCTAAATTCAGTTTAATGATACATTTTTTAAAATGATGAAAACAGCTACATTTTTTTTTACAGTGATGAAATTAAACTTCTGACTGCAGGGCTGAATTTGCAAATTTGTTGTACTGGAATCAAAATGCCTACACTGCCACCCAGTGTTGGAACACTGTTATAGCAGTATTATCTTCTGCTTTAAACAGAAGATACATTTAGATTACAGTAAATATAATTTAAACACCAAATGTCTTAGAGGCTCACTTGGTCACCATGTCTAAAATGCACCTTTGCTTTGATTCCATATTCCCTGACTTCTTGTCTTTCTTCCAAAAATAGGCATCTCCAATGCCAAATAGGGAGTTTCAAGTCCCACTACATGATTTTAAATATTTTTAAAGAATGGAGGATCGAAAGACCAGGGTTTAGATTATTTGATATTAGATATCACTTAGTCTTCTATTATTATATTTTGCTAAAACGTATAATTTGCCAAAGTATTCATCAATGTTGCTGCTGCTTAGAGGCAAACAATAAAATTGCAAATTGAACTGAAGACCTGTGCAAAAACTGTTTTTTTGCATGAATATGGAAAATAAGAGAAGCAATTTACTAAGAAATAAAATGCCACTTCTTTTGTGCTTCACTTTGTCAGTTATTGATTTTTTAAAGACACTTCACACCATGTAGAAATATACCAACCATTAGGCTGATAGCTCCTTAGAAATCATCTCATCACCATTTGTTATCATCTTTTTGACGTTTTAATAATCTAGTTCTATCACAGATTTCTATAACAAAGTGCCTTAAGATTTAATTTGAAATTGTTTTATGTCTGTCTATTATGGGTACATACAATACTGATTCATCCCTTGAATTTAAGATTTTTTTTTAATCTCAGAAAGATTCTTAAACAACTGTTAAGGGCTTTAACAGACTAAAGTTTTCTGCAGATAATGCAAAATGGAGGTATGAGTATAGGACATACTGTCAAGTTCCAAAGAAAAGTTTACAAAGTGCCTCTAAAAAATATGGAACTATAATACAAGTCCATGTAATTAATACAAAGTGTCTGATTCAATGGAAGCAAATATAAGACTTGATTTCATGCACTAACACTGTATTTCCATGAAATATTCCAAAGATGTTTTTTAAGAAACAGTTAATTTAGTGTGTACATTAAAGTCTTTAACTGCTAAAAAAAAACAAAAACAAAAAAAACCACACATCTCAATTAAATGGACCCCTTAATATAGATGAGAAAATATAATTATATGTATATACCTGTAAAGGAAAATCAATTTGATATAACAGAAATAAATAAAACCTTTTTCTGTACAGATTGTTTGTGTCATGATCCCTCCTCAGCCCCTGCTTTAACCCCTCACCGCGGTCACTCCTGTTATGTGTTTTAGTTTTTGGTCTTTTGTTTTACTGGTTCAGGTTTTGTTTCCTTCAGTTCTAGGTTCAGTGTGTGCTCTCCTGCACTAATTAGTCATTGATTACACCTGTTCCTATGTACTCACCTGCTCCTTGTTCCCCTGATTGCTCCTCTTGTAATTAAGCCCTCCTGCCTTTGTCTATGATTGTCAGTTCATATGTTCTTGTACGTCTATAGTCCTGAGCCATAATAAATTCCTTATTTTTTAAGTTCAGCTCATCGTCTCCTGCTCCTGCCGTCCACCTGCACCATTGGGTCCTGCTTCCCTCCCCATCCTTTATTTTTGTTTTAAACTTTTGTTCTGTCTCGCCTCGCCTTCTTCCGCTTATCCGGGTCGCGGGGGCAGCATTCCAAGTCGGGCAGCCCAGGCCACCTTCTCCCCGGCCAAGAAGGTGGCCTGGGCTGCCCGACTTTTGTTCTGTGATTGCTCAAATTTAAAAAGGTGGAAAAAGGTTAAGACAAAACACCAGCAGGCAGTTAAACTCATAGGTGCATATCATCATAGTGCTTTTGATTTATTTTATTTTGACCTCCTGAAGGTTCATGCAAGCGACAGAGTTGAACAGTACATCACCATCACACAGGAATTTTCAGTTATAGATGAAACTATATATGCAGTATGGATCATTAGGAATGTTGCCACTCCTCTATGTAAACAAATGGTGTTTTCTTTCCCCCATTTGCTGGATTTGCTGGATGCAGTCACGTCAAGTCAGAAACATCAAATCTAACATCAGGTGTGGTGTTATTGCAACAATGATGCATCAAACATGAATTCAGAAAACAGTAACGTGTCCTTCATTACTGGCAACTAGTAAAAATAGTTTTCTTGTAAATGGAAAAAAGATAAAAGAATTTTATTTGATTTTTAGCAATTGAATCGATCGAAGGTCATTAAGAAGGTCAGGGTTCAGATTATGTTTCCTGAGGAAGTTTATTTCACCTCTGTTTAAAAATGTAAGTGTTAAATCAGGTCATTTGATACTAATAATTTTACCGGCCACTTTTGCTATTTGTTTCAACCTGTTTTTGTCTCCTGATAGATGGCTGAACCAAGTGACAAAACCAAATGTGAGGACAGATTCACTTTTTACTCACTCCAATTCCAAATCGATTTCATTTGCAGAAGAAGTGCGATCTTTGATGTGCTTTTTTGCCGACCTTATCTGAGATGTCCCTGAGTGACAGGTTCATATAGTACTGAACTCGCTCCACTCGTTTCCTTTTAATGAAAACTGAAGATGGTGGATTGGATTTCTTTTTGAAATCTTACAGGCCTACAAAGTGTCTGTATTTTTGCAGGAAAAGACAAGAAAGAAACTTGAGATTTTATCTGTAGGCAGCAGTATTGGTCAAGTTACTTGAAAAAAGTAGTGATTAGTTCTCCAGAAAAGTAATTCAGTAACTTTACTGTTTACTTAGTTACTTTACTAAGCTACAAAGACATTTCAGACTAAATATTTTTTTTTTGCATCCATCACATCAAACTGAATGATGGTAAATTAAATTGTCTCTTTTTAAAACTTGTTTTTTATTAGCTTAGATTTTTTAACTTTATGCACATTTCATCGAGCAAATATTAAATAAAATTCTAGTCGGGGGGGGGGCTGGAAGTGGAGAAGAGGGGCTTGAACTGCATGATATCAACCCTACACCCAAAAACAACAGCAAGTATCAATTTAATATAGTGTAACATTTATTTTTAGAGAGTAAAAAAACTACAGGGCTCCAAACTGCCTTTAAAAAAAAGTGCAGTGGACATGTCCCCCCCTGCATCCTCCTCAACTTACATCTGATTTTTTTCACGATGCAAGGCCTCATTGATGTTTTATAGACCACTTAAAAATGTAATGAAAAAACACCTGAGAGTTGGTCAGCACAATGCTTGAGGATGTGCTCAGAGACAAGGGACTATTACTACATTTAGTTCCCTGGAGCACAGTCCTGACATCCTGATTATTAAAGTCGAAATCTGACACTGGAGAAGAGTCAATCTCCAGAACTGTCTGATTAGGAGATGTCATCAGAAAACAGAAGACCCCCTCCACACAATCACCTTTATAGGTGGGCTATGGAGCTGTGCCTCCTGAGGTCCACAATGACCTGCTTGGTTTTCTTGGTGTTTAACGCAAGGATGTTCTCTGAGCCCAAAGCTGCCAACCTCAGGACTTCCTCTCTGGAGTCTGCGTCATCTCCCTTTGGCATCAATATCAAGGACATGTTTGACCCTGAACAACTAGATTGTGAAAAGAAGAAGAACAAAACTGAAATGTCAAAGTATTTAACCACAATAACTCTTGTGTTTCTAAACAATAGCAGAAGGATGCTTTGTTACAGAGCCTGTTTGCAATAAAGTTGCAGAAACTTTAATATGATCAGAACTCATATCCACATATGTTGAAATCTAACTTAAAATCAAAACATAGTCAAGTATTTTATCTTGCATCTGTAACATGATGGCAGAGCATTTGGTTTTATTATTACAGTTTTGAGGTAAAGCATAAAGAGTTATCAGTTAAAGTGATGATCTTTATAATCCTGACATCTTAATGAACCCACTGATAAATAAGTTCTGATTGATCAGGAAAGGGTTGAAATATCATGAGAACGTTGGTTTGTTTGCACAGCGAGAGTCGTGGCATCTAAAATCTAAAATAACTGATCTAATGAATTTATAATGATAATAATGTTGTCTAAAAAGGTGTCGTGTTATTTATTTCAGGGAACCTGTCTGTTGCATGACAAGCAGGATTAAAAAGATTAGACAGTGAGTTTGTTGACAGCTTTGTGACATGGCAACGTAGAAAACCAGTAAGGAAAGCAGAAAGGCATTAATCAGCGTCTTAAATTCTGTCGCTGTTTAAAGTCACATGTTGTGTTTCAGTTTTCAGCTGAGCAGTTTGCATCAGATTATTAAAACTCAGAAAAATAATTGGAGGAGGAAAGCTTTATAAACTACCGGTAGCTCATATTAAAGCACTTGCTAGATTAAAAGCTTGGCACTTAATTAATATATGAAGGGAATAATGAAGTTTAAACTCTGACCTAGAAACACACTGACCCTGAATTTCTGAGCCTAAAGTCTCAACCAGAAACAGATGCGAGCGCCACCTACCTTGGACATAAATATTTTAGAAAAAGGGGCCACTATGTTATCTTTGCTCAAACCATCCTGACTCACTGTCAATCAAGGTTGGATGGAAACCAGATGTGGGAGAACAAAGGCTGCATTGAGTTCTCCCATTGGTTATGAGGAGGTGAAACTGTTCTGAGGGAGAGTTCTACGTTTGGGACGAGAGAAGCAAGCAGCGGTGTAGACAACATGCATTGTGATAATAAAGAACCTTTTTGTTCAACTAAAGTCCGTTGTCAGCAGAGTCCTTATACTACAGAGCATGCATGATCAGACCTGGTTATGAAGAATACACTTCACAATCTTCAGTTCTTATCAGACAGAAAGTGAAACATCTTCAAATGGTGTTTGAAATGAGGAGGAAAGTTGTAAAGATTTTCTAGCAAAAACACAGTAACAATGCATCAAATACTATCTTCCTGTAAGCCTTCAGAATTTTAAGTAATTACGTTTTGAGGAAAATTTTCAACCATATCAGGAGAGAGTGTGGGGCTAAGCCTTCTAAAGTTCAATAGAATCCTTAAATAATAAGCTGAACTTTTCTTCTCACCATCACATCAATCTGCTCTGGTTGAGCAGCTTCTTTATGCTAATGAATTAAACCACACACACGGACAGATTTCTCTCTTTTGTTAGAAGTTTGTCACCGTTATGGATATTTTTTTAAAGAGATTTTCTGCAAAGTTTGAACCTCTTATCCACAAAATACTGTAAATCTAGTGAGAAAAGCAGACATTTAAAGCATTTGGTGGAGAACTCAATCTGCTGGTGAAATGCAGGAGTTTGTCAGATGAACAAAGAAATTGATTTATTAAGACAACTAAGACAAAGTCTAACTAACATTAAAGGGGCTGAATACAGGAGCTGAAATTAGGAGTAAGGCAAGTGTGACAAACGGAATCTGACAGGACAAGGGAGCTTAAATACATGAGCAGGGCAATCAGGGAGACAAGACACACCTGTGGGTGCACAGAAAAAATGCAGAAAAAATGTCTCAGCAGAGAATCAGATCTAAGCATTAAGACATGCAGAGTACTTACATTCTGTTAAACCAATCGTAGATTGTCAGTGATATATACTTTATTTCCTTCAAATATGAGTCAAAGTTGTGCAATGATCCGCAGCTTTGTTGGGTATAAAATAGAGCCTAAATAAATAACTAAAAGCAATTTAAGAGTCATACATCAAATTAAATAAAACTACAAGGAGAAAAAGATATCTAGACGGGATAAAAAGTTCATTTTGAACTGGTTGTTCTCACACAGCAGAAACAGCCAAGACCTGTTTCTATAATAGCAGGACGTGTGTGACAATGATGACAAAGGTTTTTGTTTTATCAAGAGAAAACACCCTCTCACTGACATTTCTGACATAACTTTAACTTTAAAGTTCACCATTCCATGAATTCTCTGAAAAGATCAACCTGCTTTGTGACTTTGCGCCACCTTAAAACCCTCCTGAAGCCGTCAAGCATCTTATTTGTAGCTGGAGAACAGACGATCAGGTGAGAGACAAATTAACTAAATTAAGTTAAATACATCATGTATTGATTGTACTCAGGTAATTTAGTATTTATGCATTTCTTTTTTTTTTATTTTTTATTTAGCCCAAGACTCACCATAGAGATGAAACCTTACGTTATCCTTATGGTGAACTTGGTAGTTGCATCAGCGTTCTCCAGCCGGAGTGTAAGTTATCTGGTTTATATTTGTGCTGTCATAAATTATTTGAATAGATAAATATTTAAGCAGTAAAAATAAAAAAATTTAAGTGGCTTTAAACACAATCATTTTCCTGAAACATTATCACTGCGTTCAAATGCAGATTTTTTTTTTTTAAATCTGGATTCATCAGCTTTTACCTAAAAGTTACCAGAGTTGATGAAAACTTTGTAAAACCAATATAAAATTTGACTTTACATGTAGCTTATTTTTGATCAACTAAACCAGTTCAAGAACCTCAAAAACAATGTTGAAATAATTCTTATTTGAATGTTTTTCTGATGTTTTTTTCCAGCTGGAAGTAGGAGGTAAATTTTTTATTTTTTATTTTCTTATTTAATATATTTGCATGTATATGATTTTTTTTTAATGTGAATTTACAAGAAAGAATCTTGCATATTTTTGTAAATGTTGGTACAAACAGGATCTCAGACAGTAAGCGTTTTTGTTTAATTCAGTTTAATGTTTCCTGGTAATGACTTTTTGTCTCTGTACAGATGTCACTCCCCTCATTAATGGAAATGCTCTACCATGCCCTCAAGTGAACGTTAACAATCCTCCCTCTGCAGGCCCATGCTTATCACAGTGAGACATTGTGTCAAATACAGTTTTTATTTGTAAAAAGTGTTCCTATAAAAACAACAGCTGACATAAACAGAATATACATTTGAAATAAGATATAAGTAAGTAACATTTTGAATTTTACAGGACTACCTCAACTACTACTTCACATCCTACAACACAGGAAAACAGGTAACTCCATCTTTAAAGGCGCATTGTGGATTATTTCATCAAGAGAGCAGTTTTTGAATCTAACGTCCTACGACTCCTCCCCAAAACACCTCGACACGAGCGTGCGGTCGCGTGCACACGGTGCATCACCTTGCTTGGCATAAACTGTGCAGCTCAATCTGTAGGGTTTCATCACTTACAGTTCACAAATCTTATTCCAACACTGTACCAGGCTCTGATGAGCCCTCTCTGTCCCTGCTGCTTCTGATACTTAGCTCTGTAGCAGCAAGCTGCTGCGGTACAGTGTAGCTGAACACAGAAATTACTCGGCCCTGGATGGACTTTTTGACCAAAATAAATGTGTATCCTTGGCAAGCCTTGCCATTCTGTGAGGTGAAAGGTTTTAAAAAAAAAATCTGTCATTAGCTGGGGAATAGATAGGTTTTTAGTAGAAATTAGCTCCGTCTCCTCCATGAACGGCTGAGACGGTAAACAGAGAAATACATGAGCGTCCTGTACGAGAGCGCCCCCTACCGCTACAGGTTTGCTTGAAGTGCGTGCACATTGACAGAAAGCCAACAATGCAGAAATTAGAATATTATTGGCTAAAAAAGTTCTGCGGTCAGAAAGAATGCAAAGGGGTCTATAGGAGGAAGGAGGGTCTTCAGAAGACTGACATGTGGAACTCAACCCATAGATCATAGTTTAGACCTGAAATATCATTTAACATTTAGAAAACTTTTATACATAGAAAAATACTCCTCCTAGCTGCTTTAAGGTCCTCAACTGCACAGGTCTTTAAGTCATATTTACCTCCGCGAAGTTTATTCCCACTTTGGCAACGTCCCGATGTATTTGACTCAATCTGCTTGAGTTTACTTTAAAACTAATCTTTATTTTTAAGTTGGGCAAATTGTATTTTTATCATATTTAAGAAAAAATATGACAAGCAAATAAAAAAGAATCCTGAGTAATATTCAAAGTATTGGAAAAGGTAAAAATGTCACACTTGCTTGGAGTGGAGAATCCAAGATGCAGATGAGGCAGAGGCAGGGAACTGTTTAAAGTACTGAATACAGAAAGGAACACATGGATAACAGGAGGATCTGACAGAGAATGAACTAAGGAGCTTATGTAGAGAGGAAGGTGATCAGGGAAAGGAGGAGCAGGTGGTGTGATTACTGAATGAATGGGAAACACCAGTGGAGGAGTGGCAGGAGGAGAGACACAGGGTTAAACTCAACACAAAGGGTACAGATCATGACAAAAAAATGAAAAGTGCAAAATAATTTGAAGTACCGGTAAGCTGATGTCATCCTGATGAAGCAATGGCTATATCCAAACACAAAATCAGGAGAAAATGATAATGCATGGGTATGCATTGCTAAATATGAGGTGGGGGGGTGAAGTGGTGAAAGTAAAACTTAACTAGCACCCATTCAGTAAATACGGTATTGGAATGCTGTAATATCATATAATCAAATGCACTTTGAAACATATTCTATGGCAAATCATCTGTGTTTTTATTGGTCATCTAAGAGTCATTTCCCAACACTGAGACTCACCTAGCTCAGAAGCTGAGTGTGAGTGTTCCACATTTTATTTATTTTCACATTAGGAAATGGTAATCAGTTCTAATTTTACTTTATATTTTGCATCAAATTCAGATCAGATTCAGTGAAGCAAACATTTGTTTTTATGTCATATTTTCTAACCCAAGTGAGCAAAAACTTTCTGGAGTTGATGAAACTTTCAGTTTGACACATGGCCTGTAGGACTCTGTTAACAGAACAGATTAGATGACAAAGAAAGAATGAGGTGACTTTTGATTTTATAGTGAAGATATCAGCTGAGAGATCCTACCTTGTTGTAATGCAACCTGCTGCTTTAGATGAAAGATTTTGCCTCTTTTTACGAATAAGAAGACAATACTAGCATTTCTGGTGTTTGACCAAACCATGGCTCAAGTCAATGGCATTTATTAGTACTCAGTATGTATCAGCAAGTATTTTATTATAAGTCCTTGTACGTAAAAAAAAAACAACTTCCAAGTACTTTTGATGTGATTGAGCATTTCTAGGAAACTGTAGAAGTTGTAAGGTATTTTATGCTAATTCAATGCAACCTGAGATTTCAGCTCTTCCTTTCTTTTTTGCTGCAGCATTTTCGGCTCCTCTCCTGGAATGCTAGCTTCTCAAGTCCTCATCCTCCTGCTGGCAGTGATACTTTTAGTGCCTTGATGTACATCTCCCATTTAAATCATTTCTTTGCATTGACAACACCAATATACTTTCACAAATGAAGCTCAAATAATGTTACTGTTGTTAACTTGTTTCCTAAATGTGATTTGAAAAGAAGAGAAAGTTGAAGAAAGAATTATGATACGAATTTTGTGCAGCAAAATTTTTGTGGTTTGGTTATAAAGTCAAATGTCAATGTCAAAATATATTCAATATATTCAATATAATGACATTTGATGGTGGCTTCATATTCTTGTTAGATATGAATTTTGTAACTGAGGGTATTTTTCTTTGTTTGTCATTGCATTAATATTTTTTACGATGGGTTTTGGTGGTTGGTGGCACATAAAAAATTCAAAATAAAGTTGCAAATCAAAAGTTTGTTTCTCAGCTTGGTGCTCAGTCTTTGTAAATTAGTAATATACGTATTTACTAAATATCTCCAACATATTCTAATTCTGAAGGTAAATGTAAAGCAGTTTTCTAAGTCATGGACTCCAATTCACTTTATATTGCAGTCATTCAGTCTGATGGCAGTAAGCTACATTGTAGCCATAGAGGTGAAGCGACCAAACACAAGCACCACCAGACTCTCTGATTACCTATGGGTAATGAAGGTGAAGTGTCTTGCTCAAGAACACAACAAGAAAGTAACCCAGCCAGAGTGGGTTTGGAACTGGCAACCCTCTGGCTGCAAGACAAATGTTTTACATATTTTGAACTGCAGTCTATACAATGATTGTATTACAATTTCTCTGACAAGTTCTGGAGCTGCCCCAGGTTCTCTTCACTGTTTCACATCCAAACACCAGCAAGTATCACAGGCCAGGTGACTCTGACCTTTAAAAGGTCCCTTAGTTGACTCTCGTCAAAATAAAGAATCATCAGATCTATTCTATCTATTTTATCCAGTATTTTTATATAGGATTGTATTGTTGTTGTTTTTATGTTTTTATCAAAGGTTTTATGCTTTGTGTTTTTCTTTTATTGTCTCTTTTAGCTGTGTATTGTCTTTCTTAAAATTGATTTTTTTTTTTAGTCTGCCAATAAACATTTGATTATTCCAAGCTGCCCTCAGATTGCTGAATCATTCACCTGATCTCTAAGGTGGATCCCAAACACCCTCTAAGGAAACTCATTTCAGCTACTTGTTTTTGTGATCTTGTTCTTCTGGTCACAATTCAAATCCCCAAAATGGTATGGGTTGGAACACAGACTTGCAAAACAAGAACTTCACAGTTGAGTTGAGTTCACATTTTACGTACTGGTATAGAAATCATAAGTACTTCTTGCTGAGAAGCCACACCCTTGTTGGCTTGAGTTACCACAGAAGGTTAAAGAATAGATTCTCCCTCAGGTCAAATCTTATTGTTTTCCCATCTAATCATATGACAAAAAAACTAGCCAAACTGTACTTTCTGTCAATACATTCACAAGAATCACAATAACACATTCTACAGGTAATTATGGACACGCCCCATTCTTTAGTAAAAAAAAAAAAGAAAAAAAAAAGGTAATAACATTTTCAACTCTGTTGCTGGCCTAAAAATTAAGTGTACATTGGAAGAAAGATTGGTGGTCCTAAAGAGTGTAACTTGTGCAAAATTTTATTATTACATTTTATTTTATACTCTTTGAAAAGAGTTGGATCTAGGTCAGAGCTATTCAGTCCTGGCCCTCACAGGCCACTACATGCATGTTCTCGATAGTTCCAGACCTGATTTAAATCAACAGGTTTATAAAAAGCTTCTCATAAACTTGAGGACATGCTGAAGAGGTGATTTTATCATTAAATCGGGTGTGCTGGATCATGAAAATGACTAAAACATGCAGGGCAGTGGTAGCCTAAACTAGACCGTCAGCTCTGCTCTTCAAACTTTGGTCTCGCCACACTCCATTGGAACCTCTGAGCCCACTGATTGGTCCGGTCAGTCTCGTACCTGGCCAGTCACATTGCTCTAACGGTTTTGTGGGCGGGATTAGCTGATGACAGCAGAGCTTCAACTTTGAAATTAATCAGTATGGCGGCAGCTCAGGAACCGTGTACATTTGGAACAGCTTTGTCATCAACTTTGGACGATCTAGATTTGGGCTCTTCTTTAAGAAGAGAACAGTAAGAGGCACTCAGGTCTTTTATTTTGAAAAAAAAGTTGTATTGGCTGCTTTACCGACAGGATATGGTAAAAGTTTAATTTACTACCTGGTTCCGGTTGTTGCTAAACGGCTCTGATTGGTCCTAGCGCTATCCAATAGCATGTGAAGACAGTTTGATTGACAGCCATTAAACCCAAACCTAAAAATGAGTCATTTTACTGTAATGGATTGTGGCTAGACTATATATCCACATACAGTATATAGTCTGGCTTGCCAGGCTAGGGCAGTGGCCCTCCAGGACCATAACTGAAGAGCCCTGGTCTAGCTGATTTAAAATATATGTCAAAAAAAGAAATCAGAATTGTTAAGAAGTAAAAATATGTATTTTATTTAAAAATATATTTACTTATGAATTTGTTTATTTAGTTTATAGATTGTTTTCTGCTTTTGAATTTCACACTTTTGCATCTATAATGTTCTATTAGGTTGCTTTATTTGGGTATATTCTGCGTATGACTGTATTTTTTGGTTGATCCTTTTGGCTCAATTCTTATCCCATGGTACTCGACCCATTGATACGTGACACAGAGGGAGCCTGGCCAAGTGTCCACGTATGACGAGTAGGGAGTGAGAGTGTGTTGCTCAGGAAACATCAAGGTAAAAGCATGTATGCATTTCAGTTAAACTCAGTGGGTTGATGGCACATCTTTAAAACACTTCCCAGATTTATAAGAAGGAACAGCTGATCCTTGGCATTACATCAACACACACACGTGTATGCTCCAGATCAGCAAACTGACAAAACTCCTGTTTTAGTAGATTTACTGACTTCTTACAGTTTTATTTTTTCAAGCGCTTTTTTAAAGCAGTTATCAATCAGTCAAGACTCAATCCTTTAAATGCAGTTTTCATGTACATGAGAAAATGAGACTATGGGTCTCAACTAGGGTAACCTGTAAAAATAAAAGACAAAATTTTAGGGAAAAATGAAGCAGAGTAACTAAGGGTCCCATCTTGTGTGGGACTGCACATTGTTTTTAGTTTTTGCTTTACAGGAAACAAAATCTCACGTTTGGATCTGCCTGAAGTTTTATCTGTAAAATGAAGGAAAGTGTGACACCTGCTGAATATGATCTGTAACAGCAAATAAAAAGTTTTATTGTAGACAACCTTCACAGGATTATGAAGAAAAACCATGCTGTTATGTAACAAAAAGAAAGCAGATATTTAAACTGATTGAATAAGCAAAATTCCAACCAGTCTGACTATAAAGTTTCGGTTTTTTTGGGGTGGATGTCTTCAAATTCTTTTGCATATTGCATTACTTTTTTCAGCGTCCAAGTATCCACGTGCATAATGTAAACAACAAAAAAACACTTCTTTAAATTTTTTAACATAAATCTGTTTTGAAGCATTTACAGGAGGAGTTAGCTAACTCTAATCAGTATGAATGAGGCTATGTGACACAAGCAAAAAATTATTACAACTATTCCTAATATTTGCATTTTTATTCAACTATTATTTACTCCTGTGATCAGTGATTATAAAGAAATGATTTAAACATCAAAACAACCTTCCAGCTCATTTACATGATGACTGCAGACAACTTTAAAAAAATACTTCAATAGTTAAATTAAGATCAGGTTACCTCCTGTTATTTTGGGTTGTAGGAAAATATATAAATAACAATGATAAAACTGTTAACTCATAAAGTTGAATAATCCCAGACCTTTTGCTTTTGGTTGAAATTAAAGTACAACATGTGAAATTAAATCTGTAAAAGATAAGATAACATTTGTTATCTTGAGGGGGGGGGGGGG
>SSNR01000025.1:1443321-1524515 GCA_006937965.1 Callopanchax toddi | reverse complement strand
GGGGGGGGGGGGTAATTACATTTTTACTTTAAACAAGGCAGATTTATGTTGTGCAGCATGTGCACTCTATTCTGTACAGTACATTTTTAAATGTTCTGCTGCTTGTGCAAAATACATTTGCTGCACTAAGCTTCATGCTGTTGATGGTTGATTTTATCACCGTCTTTCAAAGCTGTTTGATGCTTATCTGATGACCTTCCAGAGCTATTTCAGCAACTTTAGAACAAAGATGTGGTTTGATTTACTGACCCTATCCATGGAGTCCTTAATGCTGACTGAGCAAATAGAATACATTTTAATTAGTTACGATGCTTTGAGTAATACTCCACAGGAAAATCTTGAATGCTACTGATATTTATCACCTTTTTTGTCACTGGTGCTGAGCTCTTTGTGGCTGTTACTTCCTGATTCACCTGTCTGCCTTTAACAGTTAAATCCACTCTGCAAAATATTTTGGGAAACACAAAGAGTTTGAGGCATTAAAATTAAATCTTGGCTTCTTCTACTTGGGGAAAGCATTTTTAGTCCAGTAATTTTCTGAATATTGCAGTTAACAGTGCAAAATCCTACGTCCATCAGTTCCTCATCACCTATAAAGATGATGTGATTACACTGTAAGATCTCATGTAGAAACTTCAGTAATAAAAAAAACATTTCATAAAAACTTCTGGATAGAAAATCTTTATTTACTATCAGCTTCTCCACACATCTGATCAGAGTGTTGGGATAAGTTGATAAAAAAAAAAGGTGAACCATCATATTTTTTATGCAATAAAACCTCAATTAAATTTTGAAGCATGCAGCAAAAAAGTAAACTCTACACTCTGTAGCATCCTGACAGTAAACTCATAGTGCAGAAAAAGAGCCACTTTAATGAGCAAAGGTTAAAATAAGATGCCAGTTCATGAATGACAATATTAATAGCTCAGGAGTGGCACTTAGGCTAACATCAGAAAAACATCACAACGTCTGCAATACAGAAGAGTCCTAAAGCAAAAACTGAACAGCTGTGAGCTGAAATGACCCTGCTGGCTTCACATAGCAGCAGATTTGAAGTCTCTGACTGAACTGCTGTTTCCTCAATACTTGATGCAGAGCATGTCTCGCAGTGTATGTAGCTTGTGCAACAATGTTCTCCCTGTTATCACTTAGAGGAAATACAAGACGTTCTCATGGTGGTTTCTTTATCAACCAGTTTGTTCAGTTCTTTTGACTCTTAAAGTGTTGAATTGGTTTCCTTGAATCGAGCAGCTGCAGAAAGTGCTGGACAGATTTATGAAGTCTCACTGCAACAATTAGGAGCTTCTGCATCTGATGGATCAGTGCCTTTTAAAACAGACCTTTAGAGATAGAGAGGTCAAAAATGTCATATCTGGCTCAATATATAGTTTTATTTAACAAATGAGCCCTTTAGATTATACACTTTAAAAAGAAAATAGAGGAAAAACTTCTTTTTTTTATTGCTTCTATTTGTCCCAAGGAACTTTTTTTCCCAAGTTAATTTATTAAGTTTGTTGAATGAATTGTATAAACTTAATTCAATTACTTGCAATAAATTGGAAGAGTAAGCTTTTATTTTTTTAAGTTAAACCCCCGTTTTTTTTTTTTACAGTGTAGGTATCAAATAATAAAATACTATTGTGATCATTATCATTTGGTGCTTTTTCTTTATTTTAGGTGTCATTCGTATGTTGGCCGAGAAATCCTTGATGGACAGAACCTTTCCATTGGATTAGGCTGCGACACCTTTGCCACCGTTGAACACGAAGTTCTTCACGCTCTTGGTTTCAACCATGAACATTCTAGATACGACAGAGATGATCATGTGCAGATTGAACTCAACAACATCATGGAAGGTTCACCATTTTTGTTTTATTCTACTTCTCGCTGCAGATCCTCACTTCATGGCTAATTTTAGTATCTTGTTGGGTTTTTATGTGACTTCTAGGTTATGAGTACAATTTTGATACAGTTGGCAGTGTAAACAGCACCACCCATGACACCCCATATGACTACTGGTCGGTGATGCATTATGGGAAGTATGCATTCAGCAATGGCAATGGCTCTACGATTATTACAATAGACCCAAAATACCAAGACGTGATTGGCCAGAGACTGGAGATGAGTCCCGGCGATGTTCGAGAGTTGAATCTTCTGTACAACTGCAGTAAGTGTTTGAGTATTTAAATACTTTTAAAAGTTCTTAAAAGTAATTGTTTTCATCACCTAACTTGTACTTTCCCCCAAAACTCTTTTGGTGACTCACAAGCTGTAATGATAGATCAGCATTTCAAAATAATATATGATCATGTCAAATTGGACAGGACATTTTAATGATTTTAATCTGAAAAGCTTTGTGACCGTTTTTATTAGCATGTAAAGGAAGGCATCAAACAAAGTATAACATTTCCTAACATCCTTCTGCAAGTGCAGAATTTGTACATTTTTCTGTGACGCCCTATTATTTTCTTGAAATTAGTTTTTTTTATCTGCATGACCTTGTAGTGTAGCTGCATACTGATAGAGTGCTGCAATGATGGACACAGATAGTAAGATTGTCATAGGAAGGTGCTGCAGAAATATCGAATGGTGGGCGTGCAGGAAGCATCTCTGAAGATGGAAAAAAAGTTTCTGTGAAGTCTTTAAGAGAGCCG
Organism: Callopanchax toddi; assembly: GCA_006937965.1. Classification (NCBI taxonomy): domain Eukaryota; kingdom Metazoa; phylum Chordata; class Actinopteri; order Cyprinodontiformes; family Nothobranchiidae; genus Callopanchax; species Callopanchax toddi. The sequence goes on along the minus strand of SSNR01000025.1, from coordinate 1,521,861 downwards.
TTTTTGCCTTGACACTAAAGAAAGTCTTTCGAATTTATCCTGCAGTCGACTTCTACTGGTGAAAATATCAGGATGAAAGTGAACATCAAATAAAAGTTATGCCGTTTAATTAAAATGTCGCTTCTCTTCTCCATCACAGGCTCAACGGTTGCTTTCATGTTTTACTGTGGATTTTCTAATGGGACAATGTGTCAGATGAAGCAGAACGGCTGGGAGGTGGTTACACAAGTCAGTGGAGGTCCAAGCTCTGACCATACCAGTCTACCCAGTGGAAGTGAAGATAACGGTTAAGTTTCATATTTTATTGCAGATTGTTTAACAAAATAAAATGTTTTTTCTCATTCTGATAAGTCCTTGTCATTTTGAACTAATATATAATACAGTAAAGCCCAAAAATTATTAGAAGAAAAAACATGTCTCCATGTTGGTTTCACTGTCCCAGCTTCTTTGTTTCATTGCACGAAGAACAGTTTGTTATTGTTAGTTAATATTTGATGGGTTTTATGAATATTTCATTTGCAGTGTGTCTTGGTGTGAACTAGGAGACAGGAGTAAGGGACTGACAATAAATAAATACATAAATTAACCATCTGCATAAACCACACACTAACTTGACCTGTTCAACTTGGATTTTTGGTTTGGTTTTACCGTACTTTGTTCCAGTTATTGATATATATTAACTTTTTATTCCAAGAAGAACAGAAATTGAAGCCAAACCAAAACACTAAGTACATGTTTGCACCATATGCACCAAATGTAGTAAGTAAAATACTGGGGTGGGTGAGCAGGTGGGACTTTCAGCTTCACATGCAACATGATGTCACCCATAAACAGGATACTTTGGCTTCAAGTTTAAATGCTGATTCTTGTTTTAATTATGACATTGTTATTTATTAAGGGTGCACATTTAACTTATAAGTGAAATTATTCAAATGTCTTTGAAAATATTGTGCAGCTATGAGTGGGAATCTACTATATCATCATCTGGATCTTATTTTAGGTGAGGAGCTGGGATACTTCATGCATGCTAGCACAGCATCAGGTCTAGAAGGAGAGTCTGCTCACCTGGAGACCCAAGTAATGAGTCCTAAAAGGGAATGTAGCATCCAGTGTCTGCAGTTCTACTATTATCACAGTGGGAACGAGTCTGATGAACTCAACATCTGGATCAGGGAGTTTCAAGATGAACAGGATGCTACAGGAACCCTCCGCCTTGTGGGGCAGATTACAGGTAAGGTCTGACACTTTGCATTTTAAATTTGAGCACAAAGTAAAATACAAAAAGGTCAACATGGTAATCCATAACTCCTCTCTCCAGATCCACCAGCATCTCACTGGATGCTTTACCATGTTCCTCTCAACGCCTCTAAGAACTTCCAGGTTGTGTTTGAGGCTCAGAAAGGGGCAGGAAACTCTTCAGGCGGTTTCTCAGTTGATGACATCAATCTCTCGGAGACCGAGTGTCCACATTTAACTTTGCAGATCAATGAGTTTGAGAAGGTTTTAAACACTAGTGCCTCTGGAACTAGAATCTACAGTCCCCGGATGTACTCCAAAGAGGGCTATGCGTACCGGATAGCTGCTATCCTCAACCAGACGTATGTTGGAATGTTTGTCCAACTCATTTCTGGTGTCAATGATGACCAGCTGGAGTGGCCCTGCCTACATAAGCAGATGACTTTCCAGCTGCTGGATCAAACCCCCAACATGATAGACCAAATGTCAAAGCGATGGACTTTCACCACCAGCCAGAATGATACGAGTGCTAATGGTAAGTATGGAAAAAAATACAAATAAAAACGTTTTATTAAAACAAAAATGTATTATTTTATGTTTGACTGAACAGATACCGCCGCCTGGGACAATCCTCGTGAGACTGGACAAGAAGTCCTATATAATAATAATACTGAGCTACTCTATAGAGGATTGCTGTGGGGGTTCCAGTATTTTACAACTTTGGAAGAAGTGCAGTACAGACAGTTTCTCAAAGGAGGGAGCGTCGTTTTCATATTCAACTTTGAAGGTAGGTTAAATGTCTCTGAGACAATCAAATTGAAGGTAGGTTAAATGTCTCTGAGACAATCAAATGTGTAACTTTCAGACATTGTTTATTTCTGATGAAGGCCCTTTGTGGCTGAAACTAGACTCTTTTTAAATCATTTAGCCATGTTTTATTAAAGGCTTTTAAATCTTATCCTCCTGAGTGCCTCAGCCTTTCCTCTTTTTTTGAAGATTTATCTATATCCCTTCACTGAAGAGCACCGGAGGAAGCTATATTACTGCCACACCCCAGAAGCACTCCATCTGTTTTTCTATTGTTTATTTCTGATTCGGTGGGTCAGAGGGTGCTGGTCAGGAAAACATGCAAGATGCAAAGTATTTAGAGCCATAATTATCTGATATAATCCTATTATGTTCAATTCAATTAAAAAATGTGACTAATTCCAGGGGCAAATTATAGATGCTAGTATCTCCTTAAAGAGTCGTTATAAATGGTTCTAGCTGTGGACAGGAAGGACAGGGTCGGATGTTGTGAGACCAGGGCAAATTAGTGCCAAGTGATCAGCTGGAATTGGACACTCATGGGCGAAATGTGAGAACACCTGTTAGAATACTCATCATTGCTGGTTTAAAAAAAAAAAAGTATAAAAATTCATGATTGAAAACATGATCTCATGTTGTCCAGGTGTGATTTAATCACTGGTTATGTTGTTGTTCGTTGCCTCGTTGGACATAATGCTTCTGGGACTTTGGACTAAAAACTAAAACTTTTGTTCAAATGAGGGTTAGAAGGTAAAACGAGTCCAAAAAGTCTTTAATCAGACTTTTAAAAAAATAATAATTTTCTTTTCTTTTTGTCTTATAATAGATCTTTCTCCTCTTGTTAATGGCAGTGCTCTGCCTTGTCCTCAAGTGACACCAGTGAACATTTTACATATATTTGCAACTCATTTGGAAGGCCTTGACTCAGAATGGTGAGTGTTTCAGGTTGTAAATACTCCCATTTCACCTACTTCACTTAGTTTGGAAAGATGTGGGATTCTTCTATAAAATAACTGACCTGTACAGGATCCACCATCAGTCCACCTCCTAAAACAACACATAACGTATTTTATACTTGAAATATTTGTTAGAACAAGCCATGTAGATGTAGTAATATTGATACATATTCATTTTTGGGTGAATAAAATTAGTTTGCCGGAATAATTTTGGGCCAAACAGCAGGTGCATCCACACGTATTAACAAATCATACTGTCTTACAAGTTAAAATGGAAAAGTATTACTTAGTATTGTACAGTAAAAAAATTTACAAATATGTATGTGTGTGTAATACATTCTTTTTTATTGTAATTCATTCTGCTGCAAAATAATTCTGTGACTTTTACAGGAACTCCTCCACTGTTAGTCCACCTCCAACTATAACAGATATCAGCAGGTACCCAACTTTTCATCACATAATTTCACTTGGATGTTAAATTTTAGAAGCCAAAAATTGCTGTAAATATGTTTAATGGTTAGTTTTGATGACTTTGACAGGTTTAAAAGGGTCATAATTTGTGAATCAAAAGCCAAATAAGTTATAATATGTGCACTTTAAACACCCTCTTGTGACTAATAAAGTCAAATATAATGTTTCATTTTCCTGTTGTACTAAACCTGTACTGAACAGTGTACCGAAAATCAAAGTACATACCAAACAGTGACTTATTTGTACTTTTACACCCCACACATCTAACCTTTGTTCTGACACAATACATGTGTGATGCAGCCTTTGTCTAAATTACGTAATGTCATAACATCAATACTGTAGTGTGGAGGTAATTTATTGCTTTCTTTCTTCTGTCAAATAAAACCCAGTGACTTTTACAGGAACTCCTCCACCATCACTCCACTTCCCACAACAACAGATGACTACAGGTATAACAACATGCAATCACATGATTTGCATTTGTAAAATAGTAAATCAAAGAATGCAAAAGATAAAAGGGGTCAAATTCATTCAAAAAGTCCAATTTAATTAACATGATGGTTGTTATTTACAGGAGCTCATCTAGCGTCAGTCCACCTCCAGCTGTGACAGATAACAGGTTTTATTCCCACATTTGTTCATTCACTTTACAAAAAGTATTACTATGGCAACCAGAATAACAAGCACACTGATATGGCTGATCTGAATAATTAAATTGGCTAAATTAGTATATAAGTTAATTTATATGCAATCAAAAATGTACAAAGCCAAAAACACTAAAAGTATGGAAAGCAAAGAGGTCATAAATTACTTTATTAACCTCAAAAGGCCTCATGCTTTCTGATGAGATTGTTTTTGAGTTCTTTATCTTACTTTGCATAGAAAGTAATTTGTAATTCATCTATTAATTTATTCCTGCTGTCAATAACGCAGATTTTTCTTCCACAGCAGCTCATCCACCTTCAGTCCGTCTCCTAAAACAGATAACAGGTTTGATAATTATGGAAATATTATTCTTTCTCCTGTCAAATAACACTGATTTCTACAGAAACTCCTCCATCATTATTATTGATACAACAGAGGACAACAGGCATCCCAGCACATGATTTGCACTTGAAAAATGGTCATAATAGCAAGATAATTGTATTCAATGGACTGCTAGAATGCTGGAAAATGTCTCATCTGAACTGTGATTGTAATGAAAGCGTTTTTGTAAGTTCTCACTAGTGAATCATAGATTTAATATTTTTACTTTCTTCATTTGCAGGAACTTATCCAGCTTCAGTCCTCCTCCTACAACAACAGATGACAGGTTTGATACCAAATTATACTAGAAAAATGTAATAGCAAGCAAATAAATGCACCATTACTCAAATAAAATTAGTATGTTCAAGGAATTCTGGTCTAAACATTAGGGTACATTTATTAAATTATACAGTATTTATAAAGTCAGATGCTGATTGTAGAAAAAGTTACAAGACAAACATGGAATCGATGTCAAGATTTTACAGACTGCTCCTGTAAACGACCCCTATCTTTAAATAATCATAGTCATATGAAGTATGGTTAGTTTGTTAGTCTGAAGAAGGTCAGTGGCTCAAAACATCATGAAGAATTAAGATATTGGTGTTTGGGAGCTTGATCAGTGTGCATTCCTTTTTCATGTTTCCATAATTCCACGTTCAAATCAAAACACACCAAATATTGCTTTATAATGTTGGAAAAAAAACTCAGAACCTCCTAGAAGTGCAAGGAATTAAAGGTCCCCTCATGTTTTGCACATTCCTGAGCTCCATAGTGTCCTTACACCCTAATCTGTCTTGTATTTATTCTATTATTTTATTTTTTATTACAGAATTTTGGGTTTCTCTCCTGGTCTGGTGGCCTCGCCTGTCCTCATCCTGCTGGCGCTGATACTTTTAGAACCTTGATGAACTCCTTCCAGCCATATCAGCTGTCTTTGCTCAAACAATGGTCTAATATTTATTTCATATAAATATTTTTTGATTGCTATTAACAGGAAATGGCACATTGAACATGATATTTTGAGCTGGAACAGTTTAGGATTTTTAGATTTCTGTCAACTGGCGTTTAATGAATAATGGTATTTGTTTTGGGGACTGTTCTGGTACTTAATGCATCAGTAGATTATTTATTATTGTTGTTGTTATTGTTATTGTAGAATACTTTAAAGACATTTTTATTTATAGCAGCATTTTCTTGTTGTGAATTATGAACATGCACTAAATCTAGAGTCTTGCATTTCTGTGTTTTGTGCAATTTGTCAATTTTATTTGAGAGCAAGGACGTTCCAGTATTATTTTTTAGTCACTAATGTATTTTATTCTTGAGTCTTGGTTGTATGTTAAAAATAGAAAAAAACATTTTAAACACTGTTCTTATAAATTAACACAATATTTTAAATGTAAACTTACTTTATATTCCATAGCATTGAAGCAACATTTTATTGGATTTTTTTTAATTAAAAAAAACTTTTTTTAATGGCATCTTTGTTATTTCAGCAGTATGCACAGTGAAGAATCTGTCTGCAAAAGAAAATAAAACCAGGTGTGGTTATAAAAGCTTGTTGCTCTGTGTTTAAGTAGGTTTGAAAGAAAAGGGCTTTTTAAATCAAACTGGAGCTGGAAATGAAGCACGAAAAATCTATACAAGCAGTAAAAATCAATAACTGTGAAAAAATTTGACAAAATCTTTTAATAGAATACAAGAACATTATAGAATCTCATTATCATCATTGTATAGCTCATGTTGGTACAAAAAGCAATATAAGACTGAATAAATAATAATCAGCAAAATAAACTGAATGGCACCAAATAACCTCAAATTCACAGGAAATGAAAAGAAAAAGACTTTGATGAACAGGTGGAATACAGGTGTGAGAAAAGTAGATTAAGCTGAGGGAAAACATTGAACAGTGACAGAAAACTAAACTAGAAAATCAAGTAGAGAAATGACAAAATACCATCAACACTAAAAATGACTCAGCAGAATCAGATCATGATAAACAAGAGCAAAACATATATCTGAAGATGTTAATGTTATTTTCTTCCCTGTTGGAGCACGGAGAGGCAAAGACAAACATTTTGAGAGATGCTGATGCTAATAATGTTTATACTTGTCATACTAATTCTGACCACAGGAGGGCAAACTGTACCTCTGGTCCTCCCTGATACTGACAACACAAATCTCTGGTCTCAGCCAGCTCCTTTATTTTATTGATCTTTACAAAAATCCATATATTTTAAAGAAAATGTGCATTTGAGCAGTGATAAGAAAAAGCTTTAATTTTCTTGCCTCTAGAGGCTCTAAAAGTAAATAAGAGAAATGCATTAGCATCTCTCAAAAAAAAATTTCTTTTGACTTTAGGGCTGCTCAATTGAGAGAGAGAAAACATTTTTTTCTTCTTTTTCATATTCACAGCTATAGTGCTGAGAGATAACACTTTTGGACAGACTTCAGAAGACCCTTTTGCAAATACAGGTCACAATTTGTTGACTACAGTTGCAGCCCATGAAGTGACAAACTGACATGTGAAGATGAATTCAAACACTGCTGGAGCTCACATTTTATTCTGAATAATCCACCAAATTCTCAGTTCTCAAACGCAAAGTTTGGTTGACTTGAAATCTCCTTTTGACATTATTGTTAACCAAATAATTGATGTTGTTTTAATAGTGTCCTGTTTACCTGCTCTAACACATAAGGAACACTTAAAAGTTGTGAAATGCTCCTTTAAATTCCACATCTAATATTTAACTTGTGACTGAGCTGCTAAAACTGTCAACCAGACAGACAAACAAAATTCCCAAGTCAGCCCTGACCTCAAAGTTAGTTCAGGTCCCTCAGTAATCACATTACAACCACTTAAACCAACAAGGATCAATCCTGCCACATGCATGATAATTATTTGCTAAAACATTTCTAACCTGTTTGGTTATCTGTCCTTAACAAGACGTTTAAAAGTCTCCCACTTTAGCCATCTTGTTGAGGTTAAACTCAGTCATTGTTGCAGGTAAACAAAGACAAGTTTAATTGTAGTTTTTAATTATAAAAATAAGAAAATAGAAATGTTGGTGATTAATTTGGATATTCCTCTTATTTAAGTTTAAGCTGGGAAATCGATCAACTCAACTCAAACATCTTAGGATGAGAAGCTACATCTTTCTAGTGTTGAACTGGGCAGCAGGAACAACCGCCTGCACAAATCCAGTAAGACTTTCATTCTTTGGTAAATTATTGTTCAGTTTATTACTGTTTATTTTCTGAATAAAAAGGCAAGGAAGGAAGGATAACTATTTTACAGGGTGAAACAATACAAAGTTTAGGACATAATAACCCCGAGGATAACTTGTTTAGTTTAAAGCAAAGAATTGTCAACTGAATTTCAGTTTACTTTAAGTTTTTATGTTGAACCTGTTTCCTTTTTAAATACTTCTACATGATTCACTTTTCAGGTTGGAATAAAAAAAATAGGTAAGTTTTATCTATTATGTTCTCGCTTTTTTAATATAAAAATATGTTTGTTTTTGACTTTCAGATTTTTATTCTTAACTAGGAAACTTGTGTGTCTTTATAGACCTTGGTGAAAGAATGGGTATTCCCAACGGTAACACAAACATATTCATTATATTGACTTGGAGAATTATTTTGACAATACAAACTTATATTGACTTTGCTGTGTATAATTATAGATTTCTTTTATGGTGATATCCTAAAGGTAAGCTCAGTGTTTTTCTTAGCAAAAAATGGAAGTAATGTTTTAGAAATGTGTGTGTGTGATTTTATGCTGTCTTATCTATATTTAGCCACAACGCACGAGGCTTGCCTACATTGCTGAGAACATACAATGGATGTCCCCGATCCCTTATGTCTTTGGTGAAGACCTAGGTAAATATAATATTTCATGCAAATTCATTTAAATGTACTTCAGGGCTAGACCAGTAAATGTAGCATGATTTTACAATTTAATACAAATGAGAAAAATAGATGAAGCTAAGAAGTTCCTGCAACTTCCCTTTAAGAAGGAGTTTATTGCTTTATTATCTACTCTGTTTGTTGCAATCAGCTGCTGACTATTTCTTTGTTTATTTAACACAATAATCATTAACCGTGGAAGGGCTGAATGCTAAAGGAGTCGTCCTGAAAGCGTTTGACCGTTTCAGGGTGAAGTCATGCATTGACTTTGTACCCAGAGTTTCTGAGGAGTTTTACATCTCTGTCCAAAATTTAAAAGGGTGAGTCTTATGTTATTTTCATTTTTCTGATCAATCAACCAAATTTTATTTATAAAGCACTCTTCATGCTAGGGGCAGCTCAAAATGCTATACAGATTTAAAACAAAAACTAAACAATAATTCCATAAAAAAATCAAAACAGTACCCCCACCCCCCACCCAAGATGGGTCTTGAGCCTGCTCAAAACAAGATAAGCTCTCATCCATTTAGGTAATTTACTTTAAAAAAAACTCTAATTAACAGAGAAACAAGATTACAGTAGGTCCTTGGGCTTTTGAATATGAATCAATACTTGCAAACTCTTTGCTTAATGGTATAATTTTTTTTCCCATTTCAGGTGTTTTTCAAACATTGGGAAAGAGGAAGCCAATGGGCAGGTCCTCTCCCTCGGACAGAACTGTGATCAGGTTTATTTGGCCGAACACGAGTTTCTACATGCTCTTGGCTTCTTTCATGAGCAGTGCAGACTTGACAGAGATAATTATATAACCATTGTTTCTGCAAACATCCTAAAAGGTTTGAGAAACTTCTTCATTGCAAACATAATTTACTGACACTGAAATATTTGGTCTAGTTATGATTAATTATGTTAAAAATATATCAAAAGCTTTAAAAGTCTTGAAATAAAAAAGTACACTTAAAATGTTGTGTCATCTAGGTTATGAGGATAATTTCAACAATATAAGCAATGCGGTCAGCAGCAACTATGGAAGCCCATATGACTACTGGTCTGTGTTGCATTATGGGAAAGATGCATACAGCAACGGCAATGGCCCAACAATTATCACCAAAGACCCAAAATTCCAGAATGTGATTGGTCAAACTTTGGGAATGAGTCCTCTCAATGCAATGGAAGTGAACCGCTTTTACAAATGCAGTAAGTGCTTGAAGGTTTAGGAGGGACACAACCTACAGTCAATAAATGCAAAGTACATTTAAAATAGTAGTAAAGTAAATGTGATAGTTAATGCATAACCATTAAAGTTATTGCATTGCTGTATACTTGTCAATCTTGCATTTAAATCATGATTTTTGATTCCTATCTCCTCCTGCAGATTTGATTAAATCCATACAGAAATACATGTAGAGTTTTACTGGCAGTAAATCATGGAATAGATGAATCTAGCCAAAAAACAAACACTGTTTCCACAATAGGACATTTTGCAGTTGAATTACAAAAGTCATTTTATTATTCTTACAAAAATGTTACTGCTTTCATTAGCAGAGATTCTTAAAGTCAAAATGTGAAATAAACATTGGCTCCTTCTAAAAGATGTCAAACCTCAATACTAAACCAAGACACTACAGTTTGTCAATGAGACAACAGCTATAAACAAGCTTAAAGGATTAGAAACAGGTGGCCACAATTTACAAGGCTTTGCAAAACAGGTTAGACACACCTGAGACACAAACAGTGTCAGCAGGGGGTTTTCAGTGGGGAAAAAAGGGTTTTCACATGTTCAGTTCCCATAAATGATCTTAATAATCCTCAATTCTGTCTTTCATTCCCCTCACAGACTCAACTGTTGCCTTTATGATGCACTGTGGTTTTATTAATGGCACCACCTGTCAAATGAACCAGTGCTCACAGAGTGGTGACAGCTGGGTAGTGGTAACAAGCGTTGGTGGAGGTCCGAGCTCTGATCACACCAGTCTAGTCAGTGGAAACCCTGATTCTGGTAAGATTTAAAAACTCTCCGATTAGGATTCAATGTGTGTTTACTGCTGAGTGTTGAATGATATAAAATCAGAAAATGGATCTATTCTATGTCCTATTTTCACTTTTAAGTCATTTTAATTAAAACATGCTACTAAGTCTGTCTACTTAAAGGAGTCTAACTAAATATATACTTTTTTCTGAACTCTGATTTTGAATTTATGTTTAACTAATATGCAAGTGGGGCACTTGCTGCTTTACAATGATGTTGCACAAAAATCCAAGAAGTTTTATGTTGTTGAAGCTTATTTCTGGAGCTGGCATCATAATCCAAAAATGATGTTCTGATGTATGTTTCACTCACAGATCAATAAGTTCAACCATAACATTGTTTTAATTCTGTTTCAGGTCAGGGAACAGGTTACTTCATGCATGCTAGCACAGCTTCGGGTCAGGAAGGAGACTCTGTACGACTCGAGACCCAGAGAATGGATGTGAAAAGGGAATGCAATGTCCAATGTCTGCAGTTCTACTATTACCACAGTGGGAATGAGTTAGATGAACTCAACATCTGGATCAGAGAGTTTCAAAATGAACAGGACTCCACGGGAACCGTCCAGCTCATGAAACAGATCACTGGTATTCATTCATTTTACTTTGGGCATTCATTTAAACTCAAGTCGTGAGAGGCTCATAGATTTTCCTTGCAGGTCCCTTAACAGCTCACTGGAAGCTCAAACATGTTTCTCTGAAAGCCACCAAGCAGTTCCAGGTGGTGTTTGAGGTTCGGAAAGGAGCAGGAAGCTCCACAGGCGGCTTCTCAATCGATGACATCAATCTCTCTGAGATCGAGTGTCCACATGTGACTTTACAGATTAATGACTTTGAGGAAAAAATGAGCACTGGTGAGATGAATATATACAGTCCACAGCACTACTCCAAAGAAGGCTATGGTTTTAGACTAGCTGTTGGACTTAGCCAGACTTCAGTTGGACTGTATGTGCAGCTCATATCAGGTGACTATGATAGTAAGTTGCAGTGGCCCTGCTATCGAAAGCAAATAACCTTCCAAAGTCTGGATCAATCCCCCAACTTCCAGCTGCAGATGTCAAAGCAAAGGAGTATCACAACCGACCAAAGTCAGTCAACCTCTGGTAAGACAGGAAAATATATTTTTTTAAACCCTATTTGACTAGATGTTTTGCTTTTCATAAACAGGTCTCCCTTATTGGACCAATCCTCGTGAGACTGGAACCCTAATCGTAGGTGAGAATGGAGAATCGGTCTATGCAGGACCTCTTATTGGCCTAAACACGTTTATATCTTTGGAAGAAATGCAGTTTAGAGACTTCATTAAAGGAGGGACTGCCATTTTCACCTTAAGCTTTCAAGGCAGGTCAAATGTTTTCTCAACTACATTTGAAAGTTGATTTTCTTTAAACTGTTTAATCTGATAGTATTTTCTCTTGAATAGATCTCACTCCTCTAGTTAATGGAAGTTCTCCACCGTGTTCTGAAATGGACCCAGTGAAGGCAGCATACCCACTCACAGGCCTCAGTGAAAGCCCATGTCTATCACGGTAACCAAATCAAGTTTCACCATTTAAACAATAAAAGATATTGATTTTACTCAAATGATGTGACTGTTGCAGGGCCTTAACCCACACTGATGCACATTCCAAATCAACAGGAAACAGGTATAGTCATTTTAGTTCACATTTTGCATTTGTGATTATTTGAAACACTAATTACCCATAAAGTTAAAACAACTCAATGGTGAAGTGAAAAATGTCTAGTTACAATGGGGTCCAGAAGTGTTTGGGATGTATAGGACCCTCATAACACTAGATTAAGACCCCACAAGGGGTCTAATACACTCTTGGTACGTGTAAAATAATAGTTTTCCCTGCAATTTTCCACATCTCTGAGATTCTGTCTTGCAGCCTGATCAGCCAGATTCTGGCAGCTGCACCTAATATCACACCATGCCCCAGACTCGCACTGGCAAAACTTTCTTAGACAACATCAGGATACATCTGCATAGTAGAAGACATTATCTTTGAATGGAGTTCATGGTTAAGCTGCCACCACTAATAAACTACAAAGACCTTGCTACAGAAATTATGTGCATGCTCTAAAGCATCACTGTCGTAACATATGACATCATGCATAATGTGCAGCCTTATCCTGGATATGATTTTTGATGTTGCAGCAAGGTTGACATTCAGTGTGAAGGTTGCCTAAAGCAGCAAGTGAACATATTCAGTCCTTGAAGTTGTTGCAATGAAAGCAGAGGTCAATATTGGATCAGGAAACATGAACCCAACCAGCGGTGGTCAGGGTGTATTAAAAGTGGTTAGAAGGGGGGGGGAAATCAGTAAACGGTTGATGCTCAATGCTCTATGGTGCATGTGTGAAGCAAAGGTTGAACATATTAAAGAAAAACAAGTTGAATCTAGTTTTAATATTTAAAAAATAGTAAAACAAAGTACATTAAAGTTTGTTGTGTTGTTGGGGATGCATTTTTCACCTTTACCAACCCAAAGAATGGGCAGGTAACCAAGCAGAGGGCGATGTAAGGAAGTCACTCAGTCCAATAGGTTACATTTTCATCAATCCTCTGCAAAGTCATTTTTAACCTGTCTCCCTTTTGTTTTAGTGTCACTCCTGGGATGGTGACGTCTTCTGTCCTCACATTTCTACTAGCACTGAAACATCCGGAGTTTTGATTAGTATTTTCCATCTGTACATAAAGGAGACCAGCAGATTAAAGTCCTATTTGTTCTACGTGTCATTTAAACAGCTTTCTTCAGCTGACACTGCATACCAAGCAGGTATAGATAGGTTTGCAGAATAAGTGGGAACTCCAAAGCTTTAGTTTGTGTTAATATTACTCAATGAGCCTCTTAATGCAATGGTATGAATTTGATATTGTCGTGTTATTTCTGCATAAAAATAAACTGAAATTTGTTTGCTCTCTGTTCAGTAATCAAAATAAAAATACAAGACACTGAAATTATGATTTTTCTGACATGGTTACTTGATTTTTTGCTTCTTAATGCCAGAGAAAAGACAGAATATGGAAATAACTAGCTGTGACTACAGAGCGTTTTAATAAAAATAGCTATTATATTCAGTTTAAAATGGAAAAAAATACTTTAATTGAAGGAGAAACTCAGTATCCCTCTGACAGAGATGTTAAACTACTTTATAATGAATCATCTATTTTAAAATCAGCTTTTCCTTTGCAGCCAGCTTCTACATAAACAATCACAAAGTTCAGTTACAAAACTTAATCACATTTATTTCAACCCATACATGATCACAATATATTATGTCTTACTGTACCACTTACTTTAATTTTCACATCACGTGTTCTCATGCATCATCTCAAGCCCTCTGATAGACACCCCTCTAGCCTCTCAGTATATCCAAAACATCATACAGGAAAGACATTTGTGCTACAGTATGTAGGCATGGCTTGGCCAGTTCTGGCTCCTTGGTAGTTGTCTTAGTCTCTCTGTTAATCCCGGAAATCACAGTTGGAAGAGAGTCTCTGAATCCAATTCCTAAAACTTAGTTCAGGTTCCTGTGTGTCTCTGTGCCAGTCCAAGCCGTGGTCTGAAAGCTGGTTCCAGACAGCCAGAGCACCTCTAGCCGATATTAACCCCAAAGCCACACTGAAACTTGTTTTTGCGGTGGTTGAGGAAAGCCCCCAGAGCCAGTGTGAGAGGGAGTGGAAGTAGTTTCTTTTCAAGGGTCGCTCCAACCACCCAGTTACTGTCAACTGTTCCTGCAGAGAGGAAAAAGTATATACATTTTCAGTTTGTAGTTTTACCTTTAGCAATTATTTATGTTGCTTGAGGACACGATCACAAAACTTCTATTTACCCTTGAAGAGCAAATTAGCTTTTGGGAGGTCCAGCTGATAACCGAAGGATGCTGTAGTGTCTTGCATCCTAGTGCTGGCTTCAAATTCAACACCTACCTGTAACTGTAAACAGAAATACAAGTCGTCAGTCAGCAAATCCATGAGAATATTAAAATCAGAAGCCAGATTCACACACACATTTGTGCCCCACCCCAATGGAACAAGCTGCCACAGCACATCAGACAGATTCCCTCACTGCCCGCTTTCAAATCAGACCTGAAACTCATCTTTTCTTTTTGGTGCTTTCTGACAACACAATCTGTTGATTTTAGCTTGTTTTGGTCCCAAATTTGTACTTTAATGTGTAATTTATTCTATTCTATTTTATTTTAATTGAATCATTTTATAGTTCTCTGCTCTAAAATAGTTTTATTTCTATTTATTAGGCTGATGTGCTTTTTATTATGTGTTGTTGACAGCCCTTTGGACGTCTGTAGTATATGAAGTGCTGTAAAAATAAGATGGATTTGATTGGGTTGATGTTCTCTTCAGGTTCATTTGAGAGTGATCTTTAAGCATGGGCACTTTCTTATATAACACTGTATTTTAATCCCCAAATTACATATTTTCCATAAAGCATATCCATATTTGGGAGGGGGTTTAAAACCTTATTATGAGAGTACATGCAAAAACTGATTAAACGTATTTGAGCATAACTGATACATATAATTCCCATGAACTTTTGATATTTAGTACCTGATCATTTGCTTTGTGATAGTATGTAGCATGAGCGCCGGCTCCTCCCAAAGTTAAAGTTGCAACAAAGTTGTTACCTGTGGAGTTAAAAAACAACAACAAAGAAAACAATTAACTTGTTGATCAAACAAAAGAAATAATCACGAGTACAAGAATGTATCTTTGATAATGAAGTACTTGGACCTGTAGTCATTAATTAAACTTGACAATTTAGAAAAATAATATAGAAATCTTGATTTTACCTGTATACCTGCCCAAGAGGGAAGTGACGGTTCCTTCCTCTCCTGGTCTCCGATGATAGACCAGTTCTCCACCCAGGACCAGTGATGGTGTGATTGACTGGAGATAGTGAGCAACCACAATTCCTGTGATAAAAGCAGAGGAAAATATATGTTACATGTATGGAGTACATACATGTTTCAATTTAAATGCATTGCCTTCTGAAGTTTCCCTGATTTGTAAGAGCTTCCTGTGGTAATTTTATACTTTAAGTTGATATTAAATTGAGTGAAAATTGCCCGTTTTCAATTTAAGATCTGGGTATGAAAACTTTATACTATATTATACTAGTATGAAGTTATTGATTAAAAACACATTTTTGCTTTTATTCAAACCACGTTTCACTCTAGCTATAAATCAAATGTATTTAAAATGTCTCATTCTGTCTCACCTACCCTCACTGCTATTTGTCCCTGTATATTCCTGTAATGTTTCCTATTATGTCCTCTGGGTGTATGGGCTGTAATAAGGAGCCTGTTTGGTCTGGGAGTGAGCTGGTTTTCATTTATGTCATTTGGATGCTGTCTTGCTGCAGTTTTCATTTAAGCCAGCTAAATTATCAGAGGCCAGCGGTAAGTAATGTCCATGACTTTAATTTTTGTGGTGAAGTGGTGCAATATAAATAAACTTAACTAATGGTTAAGGTATTTTAGAAACTTTAAGTTCAGTTATCAAACAATTAAGTGACTGACAATCATTTCAGAAGTTTTTGACATTTCATCTTTTAAAAAAAAGACTAGAATTTTAGGATTTACTAACCTAATGTTAGCAATTTTCAAGCCCATGACCAGATCATTCATATGATGTCCTCCAACTTGAAAATTCTAAATTAAACTTATTTGGTTTGTTTTATTGACAGTGTATTGATCAGTGTAGTGCTTTTCCAATTTCTGTTAGTATATCTGGCAAATGCATGTTTTATTCTAAACCAATTTATAGTTTTTTATTGAATAAAAATAAATAAAATCACCCAATAAAATGAACAGATTCATTTTTAGGGGTTTCAATTAAGGTCTGTAGAAACATTTCCCATCAAATGTTGAAAAGATAAAATTTGGGGTCTTATAAATAAGTACATCTTTAAATGTACACATTTCAAGCATTAATAGCTGCCAGTGAGCTACACAGGCATAATGTTGTTTTCCTTGATCATATCAAAAACATACCAGATCCAACAAGTACATCTGGGTTTCCGAGTGTCACAGCAGAGGTGAAGTCTTGACCGCGGTATTCCATGTCACACTGCCAATTCACAAACTTATGCTGCTGAGTCTACAACAAACAGAAGAAGGAAAAAGACTTAAATCAGAATGTCTTTCAAAAATATAATTTTAAAAAGCAGATAATAATCTTTGTAGGATCATATTTTAAAGATGATTCCTTTAAAAAAATTATTTTACCTGGATGGCTATTTTGGTGCGTACAGCATTCGTAAGCTGATGGATGATCTGGGCATTCAAACTGCCAGTGTTGTCCATGTCCCCCACCATGACTGGAAATGACTAGGAGAACACAAAATACCAATTTATGATCAAAGACATGAAAAAAGCTTCTTTTTTAATTTGATTTTTTAAAAGGTTTTATTGTCTGCATCATTTCAAATGTTAATTAAACACATGGGTAAATAAGACTTACCTCCGCTGGTCCAGTTTGTTTACTGCCAACATATGTGGCACCAAATCGATAACCAGAATCACCCAGGGTGCTGAGGGTAAGGGTATGGCTGACCTGGAAGTGATTACTCAGACCCTTGTTGACCACTAATCGCACCCCCTCCATCTGAAGAGGGAACACCTCTAAAAAGACAAAACAAAAAGGCTGGTCTCACTCAACATGACTATTTTGTAATTCATAACTATTGCATAAATACACCAGAATGTTTTAATCATTAAATTCTCACCTTTACATTTACGGTGGCACTCTTCATAAGTGCCTGGGTTTTGGAGTGAGGAATCTGCATCTGCTGTCTGCTGACCAGATTCAGACGTTGAAGGGACAGAAGACACTGAGGGCATCGTAAACCCTGGAGGGACAGACACCAACCCTGGAACCCCTTGACCACCTCCAGCAGCCACTGGGGCTGGACTGGGTGAGGCAGCAGCTAGCACACTGCCCATTATCTGGCACAGTAACAAACTGGAAGACATGTAGGAATCAGATCAAATACATGTTATTTAATTAATTTACTGTCATTAGAATGTAATGCCCAAATCCTAGTGGTTAGAATTAATAACTACACATGAAAGTTCTGATGGAGTGGTATTTAGCATTCATTGATTTGTAAGATCTGCAATGTTTAGTTACAAATTAAAGTATATCATAAAACTATTTCTCATTTTAAATATGCAATGACCCTTAGCTCAGTAAACACAAAATACAAAATTTAACCACCAGTCCTGAAAGCTGCAATGACTGTCTTATCCACTGTACTAGCAAGCTGTAACTAAGGCCTAGTTTAGTCAGACACTCTCTCTATAAAACACATTTGGGTAAAAACGATACATTTTAAACTACAACCTGCGGCTTTTCTATTGAGGCCACCTTTAAGGATAAGTAGGCAGTCGGAAAAACTATCTGCTAGCTGTACTTAATCTCTGAACGCTAATGTAACGTAGCAGGGCTAGCGGGTTAGCTAGCCGGCTAGGTAGCCATGTGGAGTCGACCACGAGATGTGTTCGCCTAAATATCACAGACACAATACGTAGAATCATTAACTAATGCTAAATTAAACAATCAGCTGCCTATATCTCATAAGATTCATGTGGAATATTTTGAATTAGCTACTCACGGAGACGGTTAGGGTCCAGGGGGTAGTTAAACACCGGTAAAGTTCACGACAACGTCCGTGACCGTAGTGCTTGAGAGCCCGCCCATTTCCTCCAAGGCATCCGCGGATTGGCTGATGTACATATTATTTAAACCACCATTGGCTGGAATGAGAGAATGGGATGGCTCGAACCTGATGACGTATAGCAAGAGTCATTCACTGCACATTGGTTTGTTTCAGGTTCGTGCTGAATGACATTCCAAGGGTACGCCTTGTTTCGGGGCCTTCACATAAATATAGCATTTCAAAACTTGTTACATCATATTCATGATTAATCTAAATTAGATGCACGAGTTGTCAGCTGTGCTGCCTGAAACTGATTATCACCAAAGGTCAGAATAACTAGAGTTCTTTTTAATGTGCTGTACAAGAACAACTAAACAGGATGAATCTTTAAATTCTGGAACATGTGTTGTTACAAAGCATCATTTGAAAATAAATTTAAGTGTATAAATCTTACAGTCCAAAAGTTTTTTCACATAGTTTGAAATAATGTCAAAAATCCAAACACAACACATGTTTTGAAAATGAGAAGTCAGATTTTTCAACTTTATTTTGGTTTAAGCACTAAACATTCTTAATGGGAAATCATACGTTAATTTCTACTTAGATGATAAAAGCAATGGTCACAAGCTAAAAAATTAACCTCAGGCTCTGCATTCACTGAGGATGACTCCAACACCACGGATAAAAATAAGAACAATTGGGATATATTTTTATTTTTATTTATTTATTTAACATTTAGATGAGACAATTGAAAACTCATTCTCATTTACAACGACGATCCGGCCAAGAGGCAGCAGCAATAGTGACATAACTGTAGCTTTACAACAAAAACAAACAAATGAACATGTTACAACAAGATAAAAACAGACATAAAGACTGTACTCTATACATTGTATGCAATGAGTCAAGGCAGTCTTAAAGCAATCAGAAGCAGGCACAATGATCAGATTAATGGTCGTAATGAGTTGTTGAAGGTAGATAATGGGACGTAGGTGGTGAGCTTTAGTGATTTTTGCAGCTCATTCCAGTCGTTTGGAGCAGCAAACTGAAATGAGGAGCAGCCAAAAGAGGTGCGGGCTTTGGGGATGACCATAGAGATGAAGTTACTGGAACGTAAATTATGATGGTTGTTAGAAGTGTTGAGTAGCGAGCGAAGATATGACGGGGTTTAGCCGATGATTGTTTTGTATATAAACCGATATTAATGCAACATCCTGCGAGAATGGAGTGAAGGCCAGGTGACAAGTGAGTACAGATCACAGTGATGAGTGGTGAAAGGGGCACTAGTGACAAAATGGATTGCAGAGTGATGAATTACATCAAGTTTATGAAGAAGTTGTTTAGAAGCAGATGATGTCACTGTAATCTACTGTAAAATGGGAGGGATTGTCATTTTGACCAGGGTTTGCTTTGCAGAATGAGTAAAGGATGATCTATTGCAGTACAGGAAGCCGATTCTTGACTTGACTTTAGAAAATAATGTATTGGTGTCCAGGCAGGCAGATACCCAAGTACTTATAGGAACTGACAATTTGTACTTGTAGCACTGTGCCATCCAGGGAGAAGATACTGGGATGGAGTTGAGTAGTTATGGTTGAAAATCATGAGCTTGCTTTAAACGAAGGTGAAGGTCAAAGCAGCATTCAGAGGAGAACTGCTTGTGTACAAAATGGTTTCATCAGCATATAAATGGATATGAGAACTGTCAACAGCATGAACAGGATGTACAAATAAAGAAGTATTTTATCTGGAAGACAATATGTTTTGGATTCAGTATTATTAACTTTGTAACAATAAAATGGGGATTACATGGCCAGTGAGAGCTTCTCAGTTCTCAAACTTCAGGTTTTAAAAAAAAGGGTTTAAAAAAAGAGACATGAGGACAAGTTGTGGACAGAGCTAAGATTGGGTCTACAACTGACTGGTTTAAACATTAAACAGGTTCCTTTATGGATTAATGTTTATAACCTTAAAGCAGTGGCACACAATGAAAGAGAAAGATGTTTGGAATCCAAACAGGCCAACAACCCACTCCCACTTCCCCTCAAAGCTCCTTCCAGAGCCACTCCTTCAAAACAGCTTCATTCAGCTGGAGATATAGATATAGAGTGCAAATGCTCTTACTTCAATCCACACTTCTTTATTTCCATATTTTTTACTGACACTTCAACATTTCCTGTACCTCACTGACAGAACTACAGAACTCAATGAGTCTATGCATAGGAAACATCACCACGGCAGGTCCAGAACCTTTTATAAACAAAATTAAATCCAGATTAATACCTAAATTATTCATCTAGACTGCATGAGCTTGTCAGTATAAATGAGTTACATTACATTATAGTCCTAGTATGGTATAATAACCCATCTGGTCACAACTTTCAGACATTAAAGATATAAAAGATATTAAAAAAATACTTGGAAGTAGGCGTGAGCCATAAAACGATATTAAATCTTGAATGATATGAAGTTGTTGATCTGCCAAAGCAGAGAGGTGGTAAAATTGTCATTAAAGATTGAGAACATTACATTTTTGTAACGAGTTACTACTTTAATAAACCTGTTGTGCAGACAGCAGGTGGTATGTGTTGATCAGCTTGTCCACATCTAACTTGTTGTACAGTTTAAGGAGAACAAATCTTTAAATCCTTTGAAACTGAAGTTAATCTTCTTGATGAAAGAGGATATACTGTAGTCCATTTGCAATGTTGCAAGTAATTACTCTCCTTCAAAAGCAATGAAAATGTTTAAAGAGTTTGACTAAACTCATAAGGAACTGTTGTAGATTTTAACTTAACTGTAATTTATAATGTTTTTATATAACTTTCAATCCAAGTCTTTGCATTTTGTCTCCTCCATCAACTTACCAGCAACATGTCTGCTAACGGGAGAATTCTCTCTTTGGACTGGGAAGTGACAAAAAACATCTGGATGAGACACACAAGGCCAAATCTATGACACAACATCTGGAGGAGGAGAAAAATGAGTTGAAGAAACCTAGAAATAGGTCGTATCTATGTTAGGACAGGAGAGGACTTAGGATCGATTACGACCAGAAGAGCCTGGACATGAAGATGAAAGAACAAGCAGAACAACTTGAATAATATTATTTCAATAATATTAATTCAAACATGTCACAGTTTTGTCCACCATTATCATCACAGTTCATTCTAGTGAGCAAACTGTGTTTTAAAAAACTCATGAGGTGATTTATTACGTTCTTTCTCTTTGCTGCGTTGGCACCAGACACCATGACAAATTCCTGTAAATGTCCTTTACTGTTCCTGGTTATAAAGCTTTTTCTGACTCTGATGCTGGTTATCATCATCATATGTGAACACACTGAAACTCTGCACATAAAGGCTCTTTCTAACACATTTAATTAGCCACACCTACTAATATACTTACCTGCTTTCCTGGCTTAATTATAAATTAAAAAATCAGGTTTGTTTAGTACAAACTAATTTACAGAGAAGAATCATTTATCAGAATATTGACATTTGACTTAATTCTGGATTGGATGATTGTGGCAAAAGAACATTTGATTGACCAATCACAACTCTGCTCTTAGACTTAACTGGCCAATCAGCTCTTGAATTCACAGCTAACCACAGTAGAGACAATGACGTTTGAACATTTTTTATATAAAAACAGCCTATAACTTTAATAATGGTAGAAAAACACACGAGCATATAAACACATTAGCAAACAAGGCGCCATACTTTCTCTTTAAATATCGACGAGAGGGGAATTTGTATCGATAAGGTAAATTAGCAGAATTTACAAAAGTAAACTAAAATACAAGAAGCATTGCTTTTGATTGTCTCTATTCCCCAGTGCAGTGATCCCCAAACGTATTTTGCATCATTGGCTAGTAACTTGTCCACAGGCCAGCAGGGGGTGGGTGTAATCATGCGCCTAACAAAACACAATAAAGTGCATAACACAAAATGTAATAATCACACATATGTTACAAATGCAATTATTATGCACCTTATTTTTTACTTTTATGTTTTAATATAAATATTTATAGTAATTAATACTCTGCAGACCATTGTATTTAAAAAATATGTATATAATGATTTTAATATGTTTTTTGTGAGACCTGGTACCAATTGATGTACAAATCAGTACTGATCCTTGGCTCAGTGAGGATCCCTCCCCTAAAGACAATGAAAAACCCCACAGTTCAAGTAAGGCTAGGAATTTGTTGCATAGACCTCCTCTCATTGACTTTTATATACAGATTTATATACAAAATGAAAGCAAAGTGGCAAGAAATCAGATTTCATCAAGTTTTGAATGTCATTTACAAATATGTACAAATATGTTCACATAATTCAGTTCATGCTGAGAAGCTTAAGGAGAAACCAGGCCAACCACTGCAGCTGCTTGGCTCTCCATTTTTCTTATATCCACTGCAAAAGTGTCCAAAACAGCAGTTGTTATGATTCGAGATCCAATAAGGGCCATCGATCTCGATCAGGTTTAGTTCTGAATGCTGCTGATTCTGTTTAGTCCTCTTAATCGTCCCCTAAATGTCCTGAGTTTGATGCTTAGATGGAGGTAGTTGCAAGTTTCATTGGAGAATCACATTCAGCTAGTAAAATGGAAACTGTGCAGGTGGAGTCTTTGGGGAATGGGATGCGCTGTGATGAAAGGTGTGTGGCGTTGATGAAGGCGACGATCCTCGACTTTGGCTGGAGGATGGAGACCCTGAAGGACAAAAAGTTACTGTTACTCTTGTTGTTGACTGTGCCTCCTCTTATCATTTCTGTGATCTTGTGTGAAGGTTTTCACCATTTTCCATGTAGCTGCTCCCATGCGGTGAGACAGACAGACAGTGTAGATCTCTGATATGCTTGGAGCCTCTTCCTCGTAACACATCTGCTATCTGCAAAAAAATGAGAACGAACTCCGTTAAAGACTTAAAGTCAGTGGCATAGCAATGTGCTTTAATGGATCTTGAGTTAAGGAAAATAAAACTAGAGGGGGGGAAACAGTGCACTTCACAGATTTGAACTCTAGAGGGAGGAATGCCCTCATTATCAGTCTTCTGGCTCCACACTGTTTCATTCATTTGAGCTGAGTCATCCAGGTTTTGCAATTATTTTTATTTGTTCTGACGTAACTTTGGTAAATTGATTGGATTTTCCATTTGAAGATTATTCTGAGAGATGAAACTTTGGACAATCACAGTGAAGTCATTCACAGACATTTTTGGTAATCCTCTTTGGGGTTTCCTGCTTTCCTAAATTGAATTTTCACCAACCAACAACAAAAAGAGTTTTATTATACTCCAAAGAAGGGATTTCGGGATTATATATCATGATTTTATAGTTAGTTCATTTCCTTACGTTTTTATTCTTGGCCACCATCACCGGGGTGTCGTTGTGGTAGTTCTTGAGGCTGCTGTCGGCTCCACTTTTCAGCAGCAGCCTCACAGTGTCCACCTGCCCTCGGCCGCAGGCGATGTGCAGCGCTGTGTTCCCGCTGTATGACTGGCTGTTGACATCACATCTATTCTGTGAAAGAGAATCAGAAGATTGTGATTCATAAAGGAAACCAGAACAGGTCAAATTATGCATCAAAAGTCAACTAAAAATGGCAAGGATGAGTTAGAGCAGAAGGAGATAAAGAGATTACTTTCAAAGGAAAAATAGCGATAACTGGAATAATTCTCTCTTTATGTACAGCTGCAAAACTGATAATATACGTAGGTAATCTATGAAAACTTTGCACGTGTTCTTGGAAGATCCTATCTAAAGAAAATCTACACTCTAGCCTGTTGGAACAGAGCTGAGTCATTTTCTGTCTCTGTTCGCCTCCCTGCCCACACAACCTGGTTACCTCAATGAGGAAGTGGACCATGTCTGCATTACTGCTCTCCACTGCATGCATGAGAGGACTCTGACCACTCTTGATATCCTGATAAGACAAAAGACAAAGTCAATGGATATAAAGACTGAATGTGCAAGATCTTTGATGCTGTGTAACAAAACGTCTGACTAACCATAGCATTGATGTCAGCTCCTGCATCCAGCAGCATCTTAGCCAATTCCTGATGGCCGTGCAGCACAGCCAAATGAAGAGGGCTCAAACCTGTGGAGGCAAACCCCATGCTTATATCAACAAGTCAAAAAGGAAATGAGAAACGCAGTCCTTAAACATCATCAAATGTAACATTTATAGACTTTAAACATGTTTAATCCTGACATTTAAAATTGTGTAATGGATATTTGCACAAAATAAAAATAAACAGGTGCTGTTGTTTAATTTATTTGCCAAAAAATGCTCAAAAGTGATTGGAGATCAGTGTCAAAAGGACAATCATCGTGGAAAGAAAGTTGCTTATTTTTCCACCTAATGACTTGTAAGTTTCACACGTGTTTGTCTGCTGCACTGCATGAAGGTTTAACACTGCAGCTTGACAAGAACACCAAAACACAGAGAAATGAAATGTTCTGATCCCACCTACACACCCCAGAGACTTCAACCCCCACCGAGATGGGTTCACACGCTTTACATCCCCTAACCAACTGCAGCACACTGCTGAGACGGCTGTGGTTATACTTTCTCTCTGAAGGTCTTTATGTTGAAGCAAATTTGTTAACTTATTATTTTTTTATTTTAGTATGTACTATAAATTGTTTTATGCAAAAAAAAACCCACACATTTGGAGCAATTTAAAACTAAATAAATGAAGAAAGGTGGTTTAGGATTTACCTTCAAAGTTTCTGATCTCCAGACACGAGGAGAATGAGGGAACAGAGAGCAGCACAGACAGGCAGTCCCGCTGGTTATATTCACAGCAGAGGTGGAGCGCCGTTTGGCCGTGGCGGTCCAGGACAGAAGGGTCAGCTGTCGCTCTCAACAGGATCGCAACCATGTCGGCTTGTTTGGTTATCACTGCCAGATGAAGGGGAGTCTGAGGGAGGATGAAAAATACAAGTTTAGACACATTGGTTCATTCAGGGTCATAACAATAAAAACAGGTGGCTCACTCTGCAAACTTATAGATATTTTATACAAAAAAAATATTGACAAAATGGGAAATAGATGCAACTCTGTAGGTTAAGTTTGAAAAACGTTTGAAGTTTCATAGAAGGCAGTCCTCCACCTGTAACCTGTTCCACATGATTAAGATCAGAGTCACATCTAAGCAATGCCTCTGCTGTAATGTTCCGCCAACATCCATAGGTAAATAATGAACTGCTGTGGAAAACCTGGGCTGATGAAATGGATCAGTAAAGAAAGACTGAACAGAAATTAATGTTTTATCATGGCTTTTGCACACAAAAAGGACAGGGTCAATCAAATCTGCTCAGAAACCAGCACAGGTGAGTTTGAAGCATGGATATTCTGTTTCAAGTGCTCACGTATTTAATACTATGTGTACACTGTGGGATATCGGATGTAGGAGGTAATGTACTGAACTTTGTAACGACTTTCTAAAGCACACTGCTGTGTAGGTGTGTGCTGCTGCAGCTCACTATCAAAGGTGAGGATTATCTCTGGCCAATCAGCAGTCAGCAGTGGATCAGAGTCACTGGAATTTACCAGCTTGGTTCAACTGGAAACTTGCTCCATATTAAATAGCAGCCCCAAATATTGAGCCAACACAATGATGTTGCATTGACAGTAGCTAATGTTAATAGATAAAACCTGAAAACCAAAAAAGGAAGGCCCTCTCATTAGTCTGCTCAGCTCTGGAGTTTAGAAAAAACAAGAGTTCAAATCAGGTTTATTTCAGGAATGCAATGCTCGCTCCCAGGCACAGAGTTAATTATTGCAGAACCTCTTTATAGCATGCAATTTATATTTTTATCAGCTAGCAAACAAAAATTCAAGACCTTTCAAGTTTTTTCAGAGAGCAAATATCTTCAACAACAGTCTTATGTGGGAGTAAAGAACCTGTTCTCTAAGAATCTTCTACATGCTGAAATGAAATCCCCTCAACAATCTGGGATGTATCTGTTTGGGGTCAGGATGAATCATTTTGTTGGAAATTGTGTCAGATGAGGCTAAAGACATCAGAGGTCACCTCCTGTTTTAAGTTAAGTAACGGTTCATTGACAGTAGCTCATACAAGGAAGTTTTCTAATCTGGGTGTTCTGGCTACTATTTAAGTTACATGAAAAATGAAGCAATCAGGAACAGATTGCAGCTCAAAGTTTCACTTTTGCTGTATCACTATTCAATGTGTGTGTGTGCGTGTGTGTGTTTGACTGTGTGTGCTGACAGTTTGTTCCAGTAAAGACAAAAAAAAAACTTGAACAGTGGGAAAGCCAATGTGTGGCATTCCTCCATTGTGTCAAAGCAAGTATTTCTCCCTTTAGCTTCCCTGAATCCAATGACTCATATTACACACAAAGACAGACGTGTGCACACATAAGCATATTAGATTTCCTTTCAGATTTACATTATTTAAACTTCCTATAATCATAGTTCACAGTAAAACAACACCGTGTACAGTAGTTAGTCTGTATTTTGAAACACAATGTCCTCCTAACATGCATTATTTACTACAGGTTGTCAACCACATACATGTCATGGACACAGATAGCAGCTATTTCAGTCTTCTTGGGTTGTATCTTTTAATTGAGCTCTGAATTGGACATTATGAACTCTTTGTAGAATGTTTGGCTAACACGAGGCCTTGCTGTCACTATAAGAGGATTACACAAACTGTGCATGCACAGACAGAAATAATAAAAGAACATTTTTGCATCCTTTAAAGGGATACTCCACCCAAAAGGGATTTTTTTTTGTCTATTGCCATATTCCCCATAGTTACATAAGGGGCAAAAACAACTTGTAACCAGCCCAGCCCTTATCCTGATCCTTTAGTACTCCTTTAGCTTTAGCTTAGCACAAAACACTGTAAGTGAATGGTAACAACTAGCATTGTGAGGGGAAAAAGTCCTTAAAACTCACTTAGTAGTGATACTAATGCTAGTTGTTACCATTAACTTACATTGTTTTCTGCTAAGCTAAAGCTAAAGGCGTACTGCTGGATCAGGATAACAGCTGGGCTGGTTACAAATTGTTTTTGCCCACTTATCAAACTATTGGGAATATGGTAATAGACAAAAAATAACTTTTGCGTGGAGTATCCCTTTAAGAAGAAAATGTCTGACAGACAGAAATACAGACTGTAATGAAGGATAGCAGCACTGAATATCCTTCAACTACTCCTGGTGGAGGAACGGGATTCCATCCTACAGAAAAATGGGACCAGACAACCAGCATCAGGAGGAGGAGCCATACTGCTGTGGCTGCGTATGGATCTTCCACATGCTACTGAGGGTCCTGATGGTATAAAAGGATGATTGTAAAAATGGCCAATATGTGTTGTTTTGCTAGATGTTTTTCTATTATTAGTAACTTGGCAGATGCTTTTATCCAAAGCAATTAACAATGACCCTAACAGGCATGTTGTGATCTGTGGGGGAAACGCGGAGGAGAAAACCCATGTGTGCATGAGAAAAACAGAAAGGCCACAGCTGGGATTCAAACCTGCAACCTTCTTGCTGGGAGGCAACAGTGCTACCAAATGCTCCACCATGTAACCTGGGGGTGCTAGGAACCGTGAATACTAGGCTTGGGTGATATTATGGTAATACTGTATACAGCCAGTGTTTAAAAATAGCAACATATCAGTTTCAATACCGTCATGAAAAAAATGCACGGTCAGATCTGAACTGCCAGTTATCCAATGGTAACTTTGGACTGGTCTGGACCAGGATGGGATGGTTGCGCAGCCCAAGATCTGAGAGGCTCAATCAGCACTTCCTTGTTGCGGCACGAGCTTGTAAGGCCGCGGGTGTGTTCGAGTGTGCTTAGGGCTTCAGTTAACAGAGGAATATCCCTCCCCCCGGGACAACCCACAATGTAGCCATCCGAACCGAACATCAGCTGTAAGTGCTCATGGTGGGAGCCATGACCGAACATACCCAGGCCAATTTATGGTCAGAGTCCAACCCTGGTCACGGTAATACCACCGTGGGAAAATGTGGAGGAAGTTTGACTGTATCAAAATTTCGATTCTGCCCAAGCCCAGTGAATACCAACAACAAAACATTTTGCAATAGATTTTCTGTGTTGCTCATTTCATGGATCCCTACAAGTTGTACCTTGTGGTAAGGATAACAAATCAGGCTTTCCAACAACATAAGATTTATTGCAAAGGGGTAGATTGTTACAACAGTAAAAATATGGATCAAACATAAATTTCTTTACTTTTTTGTGCAAAATTTACATATTGACTCAAGTTTTTGAGTTTTTGACTCAAGTTATTGGTCAACTTTTTGTTCTAAAAATAGTAGCTCTCTTTTTTTAAAAACCAAGACTCCCCTCCCTTCTTCATCACAGCATTAATGAAATTCTTTGTCACTGAGTGGTTCCCAGAATGAAGACATCCCTATTTACTCCGAAGCCTTTTATGTCCTTTAAAAAGACGGTTGGCGGACTCCCGGCCATGACTTCCTGTAAAGTATTTCAGACTGACTAAACAAAAGCAAATAAAAATCCAACAATGATAAGAGATAAAGAGGGAAGGGAGTGAAGGGAAAGTTAGGGTGGGGGAACAGAGCTATGAGGAAAAGTGGAAGTGCCAGAGGGTAGTCCAGGGGAAAGACAGGATAACGAGGGAAAATCCCTTCTCTTTCCCTTGAGTGTATTCTCATTTATAGGCATTCCTGCAAAATGAGTTGATCAACATGAATGAGATGAAAAGATAAGAGGAGTGGAGATTTATGGGCTTGAAAAACAGCCCAAGGCCATAGGCAGTGCCAAGCACACAGGAAAGTGGAACGCAGCAGAGAGAGGCAAACGTCCTCTGTTCTGTAATGAGCTCTGGAGTGTGAAGCAAAGGCTGTTGCACAAATAAACATCACACGGTCCTACGTCAGCGTTGTTGACAGTTACACCGATAGCATCAGTCAGTTTGTCAGTTTTGGTTAAATCTCTCAAAAGGAGATATGCAGTGAGAGATATGAAAAAAAAAAGTTAAAAAAAACAACAGTGAGAGAGTGAGGCCATCAGACAGAGAAGCACGCGCAGGAAGGGAAAGTCCCTGTAAACTACCCTCTGAACCTCAGCGCAAGGTATGTTGAGAAACAGCCCCGAGCAAAGCAGGCGGGGAGGGGTGAGGGTCATGTGACTTCTCGGAACAAGGATACTAAAGCGCACATAAACACACAGACGTTTTGTTTCTGCACGCACGCACACACTCACACTAATGAAACAAAGACACACACACACACAAAAAAAACTGCATGCCTACCAGCACGCTTGAAAGCAAATACTGAGCTGCTGTATTACCAGCTGCAACATGATGACAACATGTACACACATATAGAAAACAAATGCACAAAATCATCCGGGTGTGTGTAGTTGTGGGCTGCACTAAAGGTTTCAGTCATCAGACCTCACCTGTCTAAATGCCACACACACACACACAATCAGCTGTCACAACAACAAAAAGTAGACTCCTGCTGTGTGTGTTTTTGTAGCCACACTGATAGCATGACCGACGTGGGCGTTTCAAACAGCTGTCTCCAAACCAACGTAGTGGAAGGCAAACCGTGCAGAGACACTTGCACTATTGTTCAACATCGGTACTGATAGTAACACTCTGTCAAAAAAGTTCCACATACCAAACCACAGAAACTCAGGATTTGTCATCAATATTGGGAAGACTAAAGCTGTTGTTTGATTTCTGTCTTCGGGAGGTTGGTCAATGCTGGAAAATGCGTCCAAGTTGTCTAGTAAACTTTAAAAGTAAAAAGTTCCCTGGCCTCATCTAGATACGTGTGTACTTTATGCCTGGTATTCAGTCAAAACCACACAATCTGGTAAGCAAATGACTTGTGCCTGTAAATCTCCCCCTTTGGTTATAATTGCATATGACATAAAGCGTGTGTATGTGAAACGGTGTGTTTGTGTGAGAGAGTCTTTTGCGTGCAAGCACTTTTATAGACAGGGCAGACACAGGATATCACAAAACCTATGTTGTGAAGCCTCAGCGATAAGGAAAAAAGAACAACCGATGATAGCAGCAGCATTATTTCTGGTAAGCATGCCTGCAGCGTCCTGTGTGGTGTGAAACCCCAGCCCTGTGAACTACAGCTCTGCACAGCTCAGGTGCTTTTTCTGTTGAAGGATGAAAAAGAGACAGCTGGCAGAGAGCAGATAAAGAGGGCACTGAGGTTAAGACAACAAAGAGGATAGGAGGTGGAAGCGATGGGTTAAAACCAGTGGTTGGGACAGCCCTGGATTGGGAAATATTTGCATTCCTTGAGCACATTCCAGTAAACATAATCAAGTCTGTATTTCTCATAAGTAGGGAGTTAAAGGATAGCAGGAGTTTATTTATCCAGTCATCTCAGTGAAAGTGTGTCAATCAATATCAGTGCAGATGTTTACAGTTTTCTTCCCTAATGTTTAGATTTCAGAATAAAAGCACAAAAAGATCTGCTGGAATATGCTTTGATTATCCAGTGCCTTCAGATTTTTTTGATGAGAGTCATTCTTTGAGTCTTTTAATCGTCTGAATTTCACGTGATACATTCTACATGTAAACACTACAAAAAATTCCCCTCAGCTGGTGGTTAGATAGCCATGCATCTAATAGAACAACATACTGGAAAGCACACAGTCCTTCCCAGAATGCACATGGCTTTGCTTTTTGGCAAGTACAGGTGGAGAAACCAGGAAGGGTAAATTCCACTTCATGAGCCTGGGCTGCCATGACTGGAACAGCATTTGATAACACTGCAAGAAAAGGAGGAAACCGAGGTACTTCCTCTTTAATGAGGTGGAAGAATGAATTTTGCTTGCTGGTGTTGGGTTAGAAGTCCCCCCAAAAACTTCAAATCGACCTTCACCTTGTTCTGTTGATTGCACATGTGCACACGGATCTTAACCTTGGATCTATGTGTGTTTAAAGATGTGCTATTATTGGTGCGTTTGTTTCACCTGACGAAGATTGTTGTGGATGTCCAGGCTTCTGCCAGCCCACAGCAACAGGTCGATGAGTTTGCAGACAATGGACATTTCCCCCTGCACCACAGCTATATGGAGGGCTCTGCAGTGGATACAAACACACAGAATTGTAATGCAATGACCAAGTTACTGGATTAAGTAGGAAATTAAAGATCTGATGTACCACATGAGCTTTGATTTAACATACTAGGAGATGAGTCTGTGACGTGACATAAACATCAATATCTGGATTTTGTGAATTTATGGGCAGATGCAGGTGCAGCACTGGAGTAAATGTGTTCTGCATATTTAGGTTGATTTCTGAAGTGACTAGAGGCCTTATTTAGTGAGTATGAAGGGCATGCTGCAGCTACATCACCAACTCTATTCAGCAAAACACTATTAGGCTGTGACTGTTGGTGATTAGGTGGAGACCCAAAATTTGGACAAAATGTGCAGATTTTCAGGTGAAATCACACTAAATCAGTACTAATGGCACTTTATGTCTAAACATATCTAAACTGCAAACAAATAGCACAGATCAGGAGACATTTGTGCAATTTTGCTTTTGCATTTTACCCATAATCTCTGTTGTTAAATTGTCTTTTATTGTCTTCAATCAGTCACAATATAGTTTCATGGGCTGCCATCTCCTTCCAAAGTTGTCTCACATTTCTTGTTCACAGAAACTGAACTGAGGGGTTTCCTGTTGGGTTCCAGATGCCTGCAACAACTCTGAGACTATTTTGGGGGGAAATTTTTTTCATAAGTTTTACGAACATGCTCAAAATTCCAGCAACGTGACAGTGAGGCCTTGCAAAGCACACAAGGAAACTGAGAAGAAAGGCTTTAAGATGTCTGGAAACTACTTTGTGAATACCTTTCAACATTTGTTGGCGACAGTTGCAGCCCAGTGAAAGATTGCATTTGGAAGCAAATTAATCTTTTTTAATTAGTTGTCACGTGTTCAGAAAATTCCTGCCCTACATGATAGAATAAACAGCTCTTCAACTACAGGAACTGGGACCAATGGTAGTTTACATAACTCCTTCTTTAGGGTCAATTGTACTTGGTTCTAGCAAATGACTGGACAATAATTAGCCTAAAATTTAAACCTTAAAATTAAAACAAAACACAAACAAATCAACTAACAATAAGCCAACATGCAATAAATAAAAAGCAACCTGATTAGCTGTTACTGAACATCAGCGCTTCTATATGCGATGCAGGTACAATCAGAAGTATTTCAACTTTTAGACACAATAACCTTCAGGGGGTCTTCTATTGGGTCCACCCATTGAATGCAATGGACCACCCAATTTCAATGAAAGGATTCCACCCACTGATATGCTAATGTAGCCATGTGTTTAACAGTTATAAAAACCTACTGGCATCTATAAACTTTATGATACAGTTGTAAAACTTGTTATGACGTTGAAGTTGTTTAAGGCACTTTATGACATGGGTATCTAAATAAATAAGATATTAAGTTGCTGATCTGCAAATTTATATAGAACTAGGATTGATATTTAGCCTGAATGAAATAATCTGGTAAGAATTAACAAGACAATAAATAAAAACTGTGCTTTTTATCAGCTGTGACAATGTTTCAGAGCCACAACATCCACACTGCACCACACTGGGTGCATGACCAAGTGGAGTTACATTTGATCTTTTTATGTAATAAATTGTTACTTTTTAAATGAAAAAATGTGTTTTAGTCATTGAATAACGCTTGTGTGGTCAAACGTTTTATTAATTTTAGTTCTAAACTGTCCCTTCGACAGTTGTATGGATTTACAGGCATGAGTCACGGTTCTCTTATCATACTCTTATCATGACTAAAGGGGAAACCACTATCTGTGGTCTATTGGTGAGGCAAGCGTACAAACACGGGCCAGGGTTCAAGACAAGAGAGGGCAGGAAACTGAGCAGGGGGGAGGGCATGCTGCTGAAAAATGTGTGCTTTTCTTTTTTTTTTACATATTTCTATCTCATACTATCAGAAGAAGCAGCTTCCAGTAAGAGCCAGATTTGTTTTTTATGTCACATCCTGTTGTCAATAACAAAGGCAGCATAATTTCTCCTCTGTGTGCTAAAAAATCTAGCCATGAAGCTGCATGGCGTCTTACAGGGGCTTTCTGCAGGTTTGCACAGTCAGCTTCATCCAGTCGATGAGCCACAACCAGTAATACAAATGTAACAGGAAGCAATGAAACTTCTTGATAAAAAGTTGAAAGAACCTAAAAAAAAAATGATATGAGGTCAAAAATAAATTTAAATGCACTTGCAATGCTTCCTGCAAGTGATGCATTTTACTGACATGTAGTCATCAAAGATCTATTTATCCATCTGTCTGTGAAGGCAAATATAAAAATAGTCACCTCTAAATAAATAGTAGGTTTTGACCTTTAAATTAGCAGAAAAGTAAAATAATTTCATGCAATACTATTTGTAAGCATATAAAATGACATAAATGTCGGATAAACAGTGTGTATTTATTACATGTTTTATATGAATGAAATGCTAAAGTCTCGCTGAGAATTGGAAGTGAAACTTGCTCCTGATATCATAGTGAAAAGCAGAACTTTAGTGTTGAAAATGACGGTTCTTTCCTCAGATGATCCCTGTTCCTGTAAGTGGCATCAGCACTGTAAAAAAAATACCTGTATCATCGGAGAAATGATGCAAAAAGAATTCTAAAAAAAAGTTACAGTGTGTCCCATTGCAACCCTGGCCCGTCGCATACCAGGCATCAGATAGAATGACAGGTTGTTTAGTTATGACTCGTGTGGGAATGTGTCATTCTGAACACGGAGGAAAGTGTTACAAAAAGTGATGCTCTGGTGAACAACGACACATGACAGCTGCAGCTCAGCCCGGTGAATAATTACTGCATCTGAACTTAGCTCCGATTCAAAAAAACAAACTCACTAAAAGAGCTGCCTGAGGACATCCTGAGCTTCTAGCTACACCCTCTTCTATCTGCATCTATCGCTCTCTTTTCTCCTAAGATGAAACTGCTCTGTTTCTTCTTCCTAGAAGTGGGGCAGACCATAGTCTGAGATAACCCAGCGGTGCTGACGCAGACAGGAGTCCCAAACCTGCTGTGTTAAAGAGTGAGAACAAGAGAACAGGTTGAGAAAAAAAAAGAAGAATCAAGACGGCTGAGAAAAAGGCAGCCTGCATGTGGTATCCTGTTTGGTGTGGAGGGTGAAGGTGCACTGATGAGACTGAAGTCTGACATGTCCTGTGGTCTGAGGGCCAGCTGAGCAATGACGTGATGTGTCAGTTCGTGTGAATAGTGAAAGGAAGCTGACAGTCCAGGTAATGAGAAAATACAGCCGGTTGTGCCTTTTTAAAGCAACTTCCAGAATTAATATTGATTTAAAAATGAATGAACGACTAGTTTAAGCTTTAGACATTCACAGAAAACTCTGAATCTAAATTCACTGTCATTGATGAGGAGTAATAGGTGATGAAAACCAGGTCAGGAGGGTAAAATGTCAACACAACTTCCAGAACATCGTCTCTTTTCTTCACTATGAGGGAAACATAATGCTGCTTTAGGACTATAATTAAAAAAAACTTGCCACCAGCTGATTACAGACCATCACATGGAGATTATGATTGCAATCTTGGCTTTGTGGAGGCTGAAGTGCCATGCTGGGTGGATTGAACTGAGAATTGATATATAAAAGTCAATAGCCATACATTTAAATGTGCATAACTTTCATCCTGAATTACTAACAAGTCAAGGTTATTTATAAAGCAACAACAGTTCACCAACATTGTGTGGGCAAGGACCAACACTGCAACAATTCAATCATGTTACAGTGATGTCATATCCCCAAAAGTCCTCTAAAAGTACAGTGAAGTGCATACTACCTCTATCAGTGTCATACTGCATCAGTTCACAGGCTACAACATATAAATGCATTGCATGAACATGAAAATGCCTCAAATTATTCTTTATATTTAGACCTAATGTAAGCTGGACTTTTACGACTTGCATGTAAATGCAAAATGATCTGGATTAATTGTGATCAATTGTCAGCGATCAACCAGCAAAGCCTCCGCAATCAACGGGTCGATCATGATCGACGTGTTGAGCACCCCTGCAATATACCAGTTACAGATTTAGGTTTTGTTCAAGGCTCTCTATTTAGTGGTTGATCTATGTTTCAATCCTCATCTATGGTCATGAGCTTTGGGTAATGACCTAGAGACCAAAACACAGATAAACGTGGCCAAAATGAGTTTCCTCTACAGGGTAGCAGGGCTCAGACTTAGAGATAGGATCCACATCGAGAGGAGCCACTTGAGGTGGTTCGGGCATCTGGTCAGGATGCCTCCTGGAAGCCTCCTAAATGGGGCATGTCCCACCAGCAGGAGGCCCCCAGGTTAACCCAAGCCACGGAGAGAGAACACCTCTAGGCTGGCCTGGGAACACCTTGGGGATCTGCCGGAGGAACTGGTAGAAGTGGTGAGGGAAGAGGACGGTTTGGGATTCCCTACTTGGGATGCTGCCCCCGCGACCTGGATCCAGATAAGCAGGAGAAGGCAAGGCGAGAGGTTCTGTACAACTTTAAATTGTTTAACGACAAACCATCATCACACAGACAACAAAAACATCTCAAACATTCAGTCAGGTTTTGAAAGCCAGTGAATAAAAATTCTATTTTAGACGTGTCTTTAAAATAACTAATGTTGGGGAGGTCCTGATATGCAGAGAACTTTTCTTCAGCAGTCTGGGAGCAGCTACCCTAAAAGCTTTCTACCTGGGGTCTGAGAACAACGAGCAGCATGTGATCTGCAGACTTCTGGGAGTGTAGGGATATACTGTAAAAAACCACAGATGTGCCAGCCTATTTAACCAAACAATAAAATCTTTAAATTAGTTCTAAAACAAACAGGTTGCCAGTGCAAAGAAGCTGGTAGGTGTGGGTGTGATGTGGTCTTGCTTGTATCAGTTTACAGTTGAGCCACAGTCTTTTGGACCAACTTCAGTTGACCAATCTGCAACACTGTGATGCGAACATAAGGACTACTACAAGGGTCTGAGCAGGGTGAAATGAAGGAACGTCATCATAATACCTCAAGGTTATACCTTTGGAGCAGTTTTTGAGAAATTGTAAGCAGTTACTTTGCATTCTGCTTGTTTTAAATGCCACTGGGAATGAGTTACTGAAACATCTAAATGCAGCTAAAATATCTCAGTTTAAAAACAATGGAATGTGTCAAAACATTGGCTGTAATTGGATCAAAATTCCAGGAATAATATAACCTGTTCATCCTCTGTGCAGGTAAGTCCACTGACTGACTGAAAGCATACAGCAATTTCTTGTTAATCAAGATATCTGCATAAGTGCAAATGACACCCAACAGAAAAGCAGAGAGAGAGAGAGAGAGATGAAGCAGATAGAGAGAAAGCGGTAAATGAGGAAGTAGAGAGCGGATGTTTGGGTTTTTTGAGCCCATTCATTTAAAAACACAGAGAAGAAAAGAGAGAGAGACAGAGACACCTGAGAAAAACCGCAAACATGTTGAAAAACTCAGCTCTCACTGGTTTTCCCGAAACTAGAGGGGCTCATTGACGTAAGAGCAGGCGTGAACACGATCATTCGCATTATGCATACACGCACACGCACACACGCACCACACACACACACACACTCGCATAGATACAGTGTGAAAAAAAGGAGACGAGGATGAGAATTTTTTTTTTGTTTCTGCAGAATTCACTCAAAGATTCTTACAACCACAAAGCAGCATGTACTGTAAGTGCTACACAGCTAAACCACTGGCTCTGTCACACAGTCCTGTCTGCAGGATGGATGAAAAGCGCTTCAACGTGTGAAATATGCATGGGACAACTACCAAAATCAAAATTGCACTGACGTTTTCCAGGTTATTTTACCATTATTTTTTATTTGTCTGTTTGGGAAGTCAGCGACTGCAGCGTGTCATGGGACTCATAAGGCTCTTTAAACGTTTGTCATCATGAGTTTGTGTTGAGTGGATGCAAATGAAGCTGATTCCTTTTGAAAGTGCAACATCAAAGTCTCGCTTTAATTCTTGGACACGTTCTGTTTCAGTCACCTGACTCAGCGTGAGCGTGCCCATCTGCCCTCAGGTTGTCATCTTGGCAATGTGTAGGTGGATGCTAAGAGCTGATCTCAGAGGAGTTTAGCCATGTGTTAAAGTTCAGTATTTGCATTCATGTGATTCCATGCCCTGAGGACAGTATCATTACCCAAAACCCCCACCCACCACCACCCCAGCCCTGGAGGCTAATCAGTCTTGTTTTGTTGTTGTTTTTTTTATTTTTTTTATTCCAGTGTGCATTAAGCGAATCATTTATGACCAACACTGAACTAGTTTCCATCACAGGAAGTTACACAGCACTGACATTTTTTCTGGATAAGAAAAATATGCGAGGGATGGACTGATAATACGTAGGGCCAGGTGAGTCACTGAGATCAAAACAAATAAACGGGGATGAAACTCCAAACATTTTACATCAAGATTGTGCAACATCAAATATTTAGTTTACGAGGTCAGAAGGCTGTGTTGAGTCTAGTCTTGTTCAGATCCAATTCAGTGAATCACTGGACCTATTTAGTTAGTTTTTATGGATAATAGTGTTTTTTTTAAGGAAGACATAAGACAACTTTTACTAGGGATGTCCCAATCTGATCACATGATTGGAAAATGGCCTGATCTCATATCACCAGTATGCAAGGTTGGTGAAGTGTCTTGCCCAAGGACACAACTGTAACCCAGTTGGAACTGGGATCGAACCAGCGACCCTCCGGTTTCCAGACCAGCCACTCTACCAAGTGAGTTACATGCTGCCCCAAAGTGTAACATGGAAGCAGCTTGAAGCGGAAAGCGGTCTGGAGGGATTCTAATATATTTAGGTTTTATTTTGAAAGGCAAAGGAAGCACTGGATCTGCTAGAAGTATCGGATCGTGACTCGGTATCGGTAGATGCTCAGAATCAAATTACTCAAAAAACCTGATCGGAATCGGAACATCCCTAACTTTAACTCTGACCCTTTGGTTCATCATTTTTGAAACATTAACTGAACTTGTCTTGGAAAAAAGTAATAAATGCACAAATATTTTTTTAATGGATGTTATATAAAAAATCAAATATTACCCTATTTTATTATTCCCCTAATATTACTGTTATATTATTATTTCTATTTTTTATTCTTATTATGGTATTATTATTCTTATTATTGTTTTAATTATAGCACATGTTGCCACCGATGTATTTTATAAATAAAAATAAAAGATTTTACATTTATTTTTTGTTGTTTTTGTTGTTGATTTTGTTGGAGGTGGTGGGTGGTTTTTCTTGGGTACATTAAAGAGTTAAATTCAGATGTGATGTAATCATTTTGATATAAAAACAATAGTTCAAATATTACAGTTTGACAGACAACACTTTGACTTTTCATGGTCTGTAAAAAAGACAAACTTTTCTTTTTACTTAAGTTCCATTCTTGACTTTTTGTCCCTCGCTGCCATGTTTCTAAATGCGTATTATATCAAATAGCCTAAAATGATCAAACTAAATGCGACCAAGTATGGAACAAGTATTTAGGCCTTGGTGCAACACTGGAGGAAAACTGATCCAGTTCTTAAGTGAAAACCAATCCATGAGTTCAGGAAGACTCTTGAAAATCTTTGCTACTGAAAATAAAATGTCATGGGATCTAAAATATAACTCCTCTCCTCAAGCTCGTTTAAAGTGGGTTGATGCAAAGTGGAAAACTATCACAATGTATGATGATTTGACCCAAACTGTATTATTTTTGTCTTGAATCTCATTAAATGATGTGTCCTGATTATTTCACCCAGCTTGGTTTCAGCACATTATTTAAAACCAGCACCAACTAGGGTATCAAACACACATGAAACCTCTGGGTTCTCACTTATTCATTACATCTGTTTGGCCTGCATGTACTAATTTGCTCTATGCAGTCCAGACCTGCCACTAAAGCATGAGGAAAAGAACAGAAAAATTAATGCAATCCTATATAAAGGAAACATTAGGAGAATATTTAGTTTTAAACACTAAAGCAACTGATCAAGCCAGGTCTTAAAACGTGTACAAAAATATAAAAATGCCGTGAAGAGGGGTGGGATGTCAGATTCTGCCAAGTTTCAGCTCAGTCGTTAAAATTCTCAGATTCTGCACATCCATGAGGTTAAATCCTGATATTATTTAGTTTTCTGAGAGCATCAGGGACTCCAGTCCAGATGCATGTGAGCAGTATCACCTCTCATGTGACACCAAAACTTCTAATGTAAGCTTTTCTGAATGAATCAACTCACGTGTCTCCATCTTCATCCTGATGCGTAGCCAGAGAAATCTCAGCCAGCAGGTTTTCAGTCTGATGGGTCCGAGGATGGTGAGGCTCTGGGACTGCATGGGGCAGGTAGTACACTGGATGACCTGAGCAGAAAAAAACAGGAAGGAAAAATATGGAAGTCAGAGAAAAGAATAAATGATCAACAAAACAAGTCTTTTCTTTTCAATAAGTAAGCAGAAAGAGGCAACGTGTGAGTGTGTGTCAGTTGACCCAGAAATCGACTGTACTATGACAGTTGTGGAGACTGGGTGAGTCTCAGATAGCTGACTGGATGTTTTCTTGGTTTAAGTTGCTGCATCTCCAACCACATGAGAGAAGAGCAGAATCACAGAGAGGTGGTGGACGCTGATTGTAATAGAAGATCAAAAACCTCAAAGCATCAAGGTCCTTCCCTGAGGTTTGATCTCTGTTATGGTCACTGAATATGTCACTTTTTTTTATTTTGCTCATTTTTTAAAATAAAAATGAAGAAACAACAGATTCTGATATATCATGTTTGTAAATACACACCAAAAAGTAAAATAAAAATAGGCGCCTTACCGTAATTAAGAATGGGGATAATGCAGTAGGGGTATCCATCTGGACCCTGTCCTGCCTGCTCCACCCGCCTGATGATGGTCACCGGTGCGACTCCAACCCTGCTCTCATCCAAACGACCAGCCGGACTCCCCCGAAGCCTAAAGTCCGTCTCCTCTACGGGAGAAGAGCGTGTTCCGGTTACCGCTGGAGCCGGTGGCGGCGTGTGGGTCTCCGGTTCGTATGGAATGGGTCGTTTCCTGAAGGGAAGCTTTAAGGACGACGTGCTGTCCGCCGGCCGTTTGCGCGCCGCACCGGTTTCCGTGCCCGATCCGGCTCCTGTGACCGAGCAGCAGCGGATCTCTGCGCTGTCCGTCCCGGTGCTCGCTGGAGGCGCAGGAGAGCCGCCTGTCGGAGCGTCCCGGGCGCAAATGTTACAATCCGGAGTCCCGGACCTCCGACGCCCTCGCGCAGTGGTGCTCAAATCCAGCGGCGCAGTGGCGACCGACTGGTGGTCAACGTCCATGGTAATGATCCTCGGCATCAACTGGAGACGTTTCAGGTGACAACTTGTCCACGTTCAGATGGGATCGCCCCGAACCAGGCGACCAAGGAGGACAAGCTGTGCGTAAAACCTAAATAAATTCAGACCAAAGTGGGCAGCTGTCAAATCAAACCATTGTTCTGTTTCCTTTTACTCTCTGGTGTCATTCAGATAAGCGTTCAGATTCATAAAGTCATGCAAATTTACAGGAAATTAAAAAAAAAAAACATCCAGGAGAAACTTGGTGCATCCCAGCGCACCTACATGATCGAGGCGCAGTGGATCTGCGCCAGCTCTCATCTGCTGATCACGAACGCCTGTTTGACACTTCACTTGTAGTCCTACTTTCGTTTTAAATCGAAACAGTGTGATCGAAGCGCTTAATTACCCCCAAGTAAAGCAGGAAAGGAGTTAAACTGCGCTCTGAATTCGTGGTGTTTTTTTTTTTCTGCATTTCCGACTTGTCTGATATGTCTGTTTTGCATAAAAGTTCAAAGTACCTCTGAATTTCTCTAGAAGCTACAGCAGGTAAGTCGGTGCTCTGCAGGTTCAGAGCAGAGCGATGAGAAAAACAAGGTGCAGAAACCAGCAGGAGCTCCACTCATTAAAGGAGACATCCAGAAATCTGTTTCATGAGTCAAAGTGTTTATAGGATGGATCTGTGAAGCTTTTTGCTGCTCATTTCTAAAGCCAACACAATGAAGGTTCAACATCCATTCAAACTCAAAACCCCTGCATGTATTCTGTATTTATGTCAGTCTGGAGTTGCTATTTCAGGTTCTAAAAATAAACTTCCTTTTTGAAGTTTTTGCATGACCTCTTGCGCTGCCATTGCATTTGAATTTGCTGTTTTGTATGTTTTCCATCATGTTTCTGTGCTTCATCATGGATTCCACTGCTTCCACTTCTGATCTAAAGAGAAATTCCCTTTAATGTCCAATAATTGTAGTAAAATAAAACAGTAGCTCTCATCTGCAAACAATATAAAGTGTTTTAGATGACATTGAACTTGTATGTTTGACAGTGAAAGGTTTTTGTCTCTGCAGCTCATCATTTTTTGAGTAATTAATTTTAGAATGGTTTGATTTTTATTAAATGCATGCCAGATCTAATTGAAGTTTGGTGGCTGCAAACTCAGAGGAGGAAAAAAAACTTATCCATTATGACTCATCAACCTTTTGCTGTCCTGCTGCCACCCTGTTTGCTACCTGATTACAGAGTCTTTGCTCAGTCCTGCAAATGCTTAAACTGACAAAGATAAGATCATTTTCTTTCCCCTTTAATCTTATCCTATGTTGCACCCTCATTAAGGTTCTGATTACCTGGGTCAATTTGGGACTTTCCTCTTTTCACTGAGGTGTGGAGTGGGCAACGGAAACTCAAGATTGGTGTTTAAAGTCCCTAAAACACCCTGACTCTGCACAAACAAGCCCTGCAGCTGTCGAGCCACTCAACCATTATGCTTTACTCTGGAAAATAAGGTATAATTTTTTATCAGAAAGACACATGAGCTTTTTTTTGTTGTACTCAAGCACCTACAGTCTGCAGAGTGTGGGGCTGGCTGTAAGCCAATGAAAGCCAATGACCTTTGAGCTATCTCTCTCTCTCACACACACACACACAGACACTGAAAACTCTATCAAACCCCTTAAAATCAGAAAAAGATTGAGTATTCTCAAATAAATCACTCACAAAAAAATCACAGAGCAACATATCAGGACAAAGAAACCCCCTAAACTGAAATAGAATGACGCCCCCTAGTGCAGAGACTGCAAAGTGCAACGAAACTCTCAAGTTACAGTTTGATTAAAATGAGTTTTAAGATTCAAAATAATCCACATTTGGAGCTGTAGGAGGTTTGACCTGTAGTGCTGCTGAGTGGGTTTAACAGCTGGAGTTGTTTCTTACCAATTGTTCAGGTCAAATTAGCCCAGTGTTGACATTTTACTGCATGTAAAGCACATTAAATATCAGACAAAATTTGATGACTTTTCCTAAAATGATCAAAAATACTAAGAACGAATGAAAATACTTTAAAGATTTATACTTTTTGCAGGTGCTACAAATGCTTTACATTGAGGTTGACCTCTTAGAATGGATTTTTGGTGGTTTTAGTCAATCTGTGTGTGCCAGTCACACATGTTCAGGTTCAGGCCAAGACAGGGACCTGCTAGTCTTTGAAGGGTCATGGCTAATCCTCAAAACGGTGGAAGGGATCTTACACTGTAACCATTTCTATGGGTGGTCGGGCATTAGTGACAAGTAATGTTTCATATTGTCCTTGAAATGATAACCAAGAGATCAAAGTGTTTTTTGCAAAATTGTTTTATTTTGAAACTTATTGAAGTTATTGTGTCCAAAGCAACTGTAACTGAATTGCTGTTATTATATTGCTGTAATTATACACTAGAATTTGAAAAACTTAACAACAAATGTTTAGGTTTTTTGTTCTTGGTTTCAGATTGTGCCCATCTTAACAAGCAGCTGGCCCCAGCTCTGGACCGTCAGGACTGGGCTCTGGACCTCTGCCCGGCCTGGACTCTGGCTCTATTGGATCTTGGACCCGATGTGAACTCTGGACCTGGCATAGACTCTGGACCCCTGGACTCTGGGTCTGGACCCTCAGACTCTGGCTATGGACCAGGACTTGGACTCATTGGATCATCTGGACCAGGACTTGGATGCAGGGCGTCAGGCAAAACCTCCATTCAGACCTGGTGCGGAGCACCAGTCCCGACCTCCACCAGCTTTTATGCAAGGTTTGAGGTCTCACACCCTTCCCCCTCCTCCTCAAGCACCATTATGCAAACCCACCTCAGACCCCCCTCCTCCCTCCACCAGCTCTGCACCCACCCTTGACCCCCCTCTTGACCCCGCTCTGCCCACACCTTGGGCCCCTCCCCCACTGCACCCACCGTGGACCCCTCCTCCTCCTCCAATAGCCTCACAGTCTTGGAGCAGGACGTGACCAGGGTTTTTAAAAAGCTGGACCTCCAAAAAGCCCTGGGCCCGGACGGTGTCTCCCCCTCCATCCTTAGACACTGTGCTGAGGAACTGGCTCCTGTCTTCACGGACATCTTCAACACATCTCTGGAGTCATGTCACGTCCCATCCTGTTTCAAGCAGTCCACCATCGTCCCTGTCCCCAAGAAGCCCATAATCACTGGACTTAATGACCACAGACCTGTGGCGCTGACATCTGTAGTCATGAAGTCATTTGAACGCCTGGTCCTGCATCACCTCAAGTCCTTCACCTCCCCCCTCCTAGACCCTCTGCAGTTTGCCTACAGAGCCAACCGGTCTGTAGATGACGCCATCAACCTGGCCCTTCACCACATTCTTCAGCATCTGGACTTGCTGGGAACCTATGCTAGGATCCTGTTCGTGGACTTCAGCTCTGCATTCAACACCATCCTCCCTCCTCTGCTCCAGAACAAGCTCGCTCAGCTCAACGTGCCTGACTCCACCTGCAGGTGGATCACTGACTTCCTGTCGGACCGGAGGCAATGCATGCGGCTGGGGAAGACTGTCTCGGACTTCAAATCTATCAGCACAGGATCACCACAGGGCTGTGTACTTTCCCCCCTGCTCTTCTCCCTGTACACCAACTGCTGCACCTCCAGCCACGACTCCGTTAAACTGATCAAGTTTGCGGATGACACCACCCTCATTGGGCTCATCTCGGATGGCGATGAGTCTGCCTACAGGAGGGAGGTGGACCGGCTGGTGTCCTGGTGCAGCAACAACAACCTGGTGCTTAACACCCAGAAGATAGTGGAGATGATAGTGGATTTCAGGAGAGTCACAGCCCCCCTGCCCCCCCTCACCTTCACTGACACTCCCATCACCTCCG
This sequence comes from Callopanchax toddi, assembly GCA_006937965.1. Taxonomy (NCBI): domain Eukaryota; kingdom Metazoa; phylum Chordata; class Actinopteri; order Cyprinodontiformes; family Nothobranchiidae; genus Callopanchax; species Callopanchax toddi. The sequence continues at coordinate 1,477,453 of SSNR01000025.1, read as the reverse complement.
TGGATTCCTTCCGTTTCCTGGGAACCTGCATCACGCAGGACCTGACCTGGGAGCCGACCAACAGCTCCCTCATCAAGAAAGCCCAGCAGAGGATGTACTTCCTGCGGCAGCTGAGGAAAGCCAAGCTGCCGGTCCAGATGATGGTCCAGTTCTACACGGCCATCATTGAGTCCATCCTCACCTCCTTCATCACTGTGTGGTTCGCTGGGGCCACTGCTCTGCTGAGAAGGTGATTGGCTGCAGTCTACCATCAATCCAGGACCTGTATGCCTCCAGGACTTGGGGACGAGCAGGCCGGATAGCAGCTGACACCTCTCACCCTGGACATGGTCTGTTTGAGCCACTTCTGTCTGGCAGGAGGCTACGGTCCATCAGGACAAGAACCTCTCGTCACAAAAACTGTTTCTTTCCCTCTGCCGTTTGACTCATGAACAATTAGCAACATACTGATTAACTGTCACTTTAACAGCATGTTTGCACTGTTCGCACCAACCCCGGAATAGCCGCCAGATGTGGATCCTCCATGAAGAGGCCGAACAGCAGCTTGGCCATATGAAGCCTCTTGTGGGGGCAAACTGGTCCCCACGGTCCTCCGAAGACGTGGTGGGAGTGGGAGGCTTCGGCCACCATCTGACTTACCCTCCGAAAGACCGCTTCCTCTGCTGGGCCCATTTGTGGTTGGACTGTACTGTAACGTAACGTTGCATGGAGGCAGAAGGACCCAAAGTGCAGGTGGGAATGGAGGAGCAGAAGGCATCAGAAGAAACTTAAAGGTATTTATTAAACTAAACTTGGCATGGCATGGCAAAAGAACAGGTAGGCTAGGCTAGGCTAGGCTAGGCAAGGCAAGGCAAGGCAGAGCATACAATCCAACAACAAGACAGGACACATGAGAGCTTAAATACATGAAGGAGCAAATCAAGATAACGAGGCACAGCTGTGGGGGATTTACAAAGGCAGACAGTGCAGGACATGAACATGAAGCAAAACCTGAAACTAAAACTAAACACTGAAGACTAAACAATGAGCACAGAAAACTAAACAGGCATGAATAAGAACAATGAACTAAAGACCTGAACCATAACATGACATAACTAAATAGAAACCAGGCATGGTAAATAACACAATAAACACAAAACATGGAAGCCTAGCTAAACCAAATAAAACCTGACTCATGACAGCTCGATCATAGGGCCCGATGAACCAGAACCAGGAGCTTATTGAGTTCTGGAGTTTATGGGCAGCCAGAGGAGCTATAGAGTTATGACCTCTACACCCCACCCCTCGTAGGATAGAACACTGAATTATAGCAGCAATGTTTACTCAACAGTTCCACGAATCATAATGTTCATTTTCACTTTAAGGAAACTTTGTGTCAAAATCAACCTGAGCTTTATCATCCAAGTTTTTGCTCCTCAGATTGATTGAACCACTTTTTCACAAAGTCTAAAAACAGATATTGCCTGAGATCTCTTTTAAAGGTTACAAGGAAGTTTGGCTCTTTTGGAACAAGATATAAAGATTTGAGGAGCGGCTCAAGGCTTCACTGCTTTCTGAGTTCTATTGCAAGCATTTTGAATTTGAGTACCGAACATCTACCTCGTGATGGTGCTAGAGGGAAAAGTTCACACATGACCAAAGTAATCTGGGCATGAATCACTAAAAATATCCTAAACAAATTTTTGTTTTGGCCTAAATATTCATCCTGCTGACACCATACACATTGATGGAAATAGTCTCTTGTTTAAAGAAAAGCTCATGAAACTCATTTAACCACACAATAAACTGCTGTTCTTGCAGACAAGCAAGTAAACATGATGGTACTTTGACATTTCCTCTCATTTTACAAGAATCCTGCCCAACAGTAAAGTTTCTGCATATCAGGAAGCAACGTTTTATTACTGAGTTCCACACCTGCTCTCATTAATGTTTAGTTTTGAGTCCACACCTCCCTCCCTTCCTCCCTCCCATCTCTCTCTCTCTCTCTCTCTCTCTCTCTCTCTCTGTTTCTACTTGTCTGCCTGAACAACAGAGCAAAGAAAAAAAACCTGTTGGTCTCGCTGCTACCAGGAAATTAATCAAAGACTGAGAGAAGACGTTTGAGAGCAGAGAGGGTGACATCAAGAGACACAAAGAAGAAGAAGAGGACGCTGCTCCCTTTCAGGCCATGACACAGAACATGTTTCCGCTACGCTGCCAGTAGATGTTCTCGCTCTGTTGACCCTGAGAATGTAGGATTGTTCTGCTGCTGAGGTAAATGCTGATTCTAGTTCTAAATGGTGTTGAAGAAAAATGTTTGTAGGCCGCTTTTTACAGAAGACAAGAGACTCAGACGGTGAAAGTATGAATTTTTATACACTAAGATAAAGTCTTAAACCCTAGTTCCTGTATTTGTGTGTGTGTTTCGTGTTAAAACTGTGGAATTATTTAGTAGAAATAGTAACAGGAACTGGATTCTGCATGTTTTCTTGATCTGATGCAGGAGCTAGAACAGGACTGTCAGTGCTCAGGCTTTCTTAATCACACATGTTCTTTACAGGATAACGTGAATGTCTTTGAGGTCGACCTCGGATGCCGTCTAAAGAGGATAAGATGCACTGTTTTCAGATCAAGCTCAGGACTCACACAGGTCATCGTATAGGCAGCAAACGTCAGTGTGAACACCCCAAAACCTGAAGAACTCCACCCATCTTCTGCCTAAAGACATTCACATATTCAAAATTGAACTTCCACACCTCTTGGCACACCACTTGCTAATCGTCACGCCCCAACTGCACAGATACACTGACACTTTGTTTTACCTGACGCAACAAAATGCTGTCTGGAGCTGCTTTAGGAGCCTCCAAGAGCCCCAAACTGAGCTTCCACTTTCCTACCAGCGAAGACCTGAGGCTGGTGGAGAAAACCTTCAGGAAACTGCAGAAATTAAACGTATTGTGCACAAACCCCCGGCTGGGCCTGAGGAACAGCCCGCCGTACCTGCCAGATCTGGTTCGTGAGACCGCATCACTGCTGGCGCAGATCTGGGAGCCCTACCAAGGCCTCGGACCCGCAGCAGGGCTGGCGCCACGAGGAGACGAGTCCCAGTACCTGAGAATCCACATCAAGAACCTGCTGGATAAGACGGACCGGGCTGTGCTGCTTTTTAAAGACGGGAAGGAGAAGATCTTTGATGAGACATCAAGTCACAGGTAAGCAGGCCTCATCAGAAAATTCAGAACCTATCAAAGATGTTCAACGTTCTTTTGAACTTTTCTTCCAAAATACATCATTTTATTTAGAAAAAATTAGAAACTCTAGAAATGTATTTGAATTTTTTGTCTTTAGTGATTTATTTCATTATAGAATCTATTAGTTAAAATATCTGACAAAATACCAGAAAGTTTTTTTAAAGTGAACATTTTATTAACTCTTTAACTGACAACTCCACTACTTGTCCGATTAATAATTAGTCTTTATCTTGTTATAATATGCACTGAACTTTACGAGGTCAAAAAACAAAATGAAATTCTAAAAAGAAAACTGGAGCCGTTTGAAAGAAAAGTTACACCTTACATTATTATTTCCTTAAAATAATGCAATCTTTTAAAACTATTATTCATTTACAATGTATTATAACCCTTTATGACATCAATTAATTAAACAAAAGCAAAATAGAAAAATGTTCACGGCTTTTTTCTTTGTGTGGAAGTTAAAAGGTCAAAATGCAGCTCGGTTTAACCTCAACAATCAATTCATTTATTCAAAGAATCCAAAAAAAATTAAGATAATATGAGTCTACACATAAATCTAGATTGTTTTATATTAAAATTTTACAAATTCCAATCTGATCATCCTTCTTCCCTTTGATGAAAAAAACATATTTGACAGGAAGATTACATTGTGTTACATAATTAGATGGATTTACTGCTGTAGATCACGCTATCTTTACATGAGATTCTCTTCAGAACTGCAATGACAGCTGATGACAGTAAAATGTATGAAGTTATGTGAAGACTTTCTGTTTGCTTTGAAACTTTACAATAAACTCTTCTAGTAAGCAACGTTCCATTCAGCTCCAAAAAACCCTGATATGTGGGACGTCTAGATGTGAGTAAATGATCTATGAACGCAGGAATGGAGTAAAGCAACTATAAAGATAAACTAATCATTCCATCTGAAATGGATTGCTTTTGTAAACTAAATGCATTTATTCTACATTAATTTGTCAATATGGATTAATGTATAAGGTCACATAAAACCACAGAGATCTAAAATCTACATATATATGTGTGTGTGTGTATAATGCATAAAAATAAAATACATAAAAAACAAACAAACATAAAATAATGACAGTTTCAGAAGTTAATCCTAATAATTTACGGTTGAGATGACCGTTTGGCCCTATTTCTAACTAACACACCATAAAGATAAACTTCTGTGACATCACTGTATTTGAGTTCATTTGCATCAACGTGACTTTCTCCTCTCCGCTGTTTGGATGAATATTCCCGAGCAGCTATAGAGAGGAAACTCGATTTGGAGGTCGTGCCGCCTTTTTTCATCCCTGCTGGGAATACTAACGCTGGATGTGGAAAAAGAGCCAAACCTGCATCTTTGTGATGCTAATACAAGGAAAGCAGAAAAAGCAACAACATCCTTAGAAACTGAGCAGCTTGAGAAAAGAGGGGGAGACACTTTTTTTTTCTTTCTGTGCCCTAAGTTGTATGCACAAGCTGTTCGGAAGGGCCGGCAATCTTTTATCTTCCTCCTTTTTTCTCCATTGAAGTCATGTTCTTTGCTTAAAATGAAATAGAAGCAGTTTCGTATCAAAATATTTTGCCCAATTTGGACAAATTTGCATAAGATTAGAGCATCTTAGAAGTTTTCTCTTACATGATATGTGTTATGATAACATGCTAATTTAACGTTTCAAGATTCTGCAACGTGCTGCGCATCAGTGACAAAGTTTATTGTGGAATAATCTCATCTGTTACAGAAAATGTGACTTTTTATGGAAACAAATTTAGCCGCATTTTCATCGTGAAATATGTTCATCTGAAAAACGAGTAATAATAGTGACGCTAGTTAGCCTCACAGCGCTCCGCTTGTCGTTTTTCTGTTGAAACAGTTTGGCGGCTGATTGAACAGTAAACGCTAAATGAGCTGCAGTCAAACTAAATACCAATCAGACCTATAAAGTCTGATTTCTAATGAATTCATGATGTCTGTGTGAATCTCGCTTCATTTGACATTTTGGCCCTCAGCTCAGACCCATAAAATACACTCTATGCTTCATGTTCTCTGTGTTTTACGTCTCTAGAATCCGAAAATCAGATAAGCATTAGTAAATCTTGTCCAACAGATGGGCTTGTGACTACAGCGAGAGCTGCATGAGCAGCCATGCAGCAAATTCATGTTCTGTTATGTGTATGTATGTCAAATTGTATAAATATAATCCCCAGTGTCTCAAAAACGTCACTCTTTAACATCCTCTTCTTTGGTAGCTCTTAAGAAAATTCTTACTTTATTTGTGAAAAGTCATTTTTATAAATAATAAAATAAGACTTTCTGATAAGTAGGTTCACCTTAAAACAGAACTGAGATCAGATAAACGACATAGACGACAGAAATAAGCGACGGAAGGTTCAGGGGTTTGAAAGTCATTGTTCTCAACACGCCAGTGACTTTGGCCTTCCGCTAAGAGGAGTTTTAAAAAGACATGTAAATATGAAAACCTTGTGATTCATGAACCATTTAAAGAACAATATAATAAGGTTATGTCATGGCAGCACCCTATAGATCGGTTAACGCATTTTAAATTTTAATCATTAATCTGAGACAACGTTTAGGTGAAAGAGCCTCAGGAAATAAATCAGTACAGAAAAAGTTATTAGAAATATTTCTTATATTATTAATAATTTATACAACATCATAATATTTGTATACTATGTGCAAAAGAAACAGATATCATCCTCTATAAGGACTATTAAATCCTAAAATACTTTCTATTATTATAGTATTTAAAGTTACAGCCTGAAACCAATTTATAAGGATAGTAGTTCTAAAACTGCAGCACGCAAACACTGATGATATCATTTTGTGAATTTTAGTGCTCACCTAATTAATTTAGTGTTAATTATGAAGAAAAACTCTAATACAAACAAAACCAGGATGTGTATGTAAATCATATTTATATCTAATAAATAATTTCTCTGAATAAAGTGTAAAAGTTTTATTATGTCAGACTCCTATGACCTGTTTTTGTGTCTTGTTTTTTTAAGTAAAGATATTTTTAAAAACTACTTTTGTTGTCCGTTTTCTGTAGGATACAATCAGCTTCAAAAAAAAGGAACACACTTGCTAAATGCCAATGTCACTTGTGTATTTACTGTATTTGACCAAGTAATGACATTTAAAATGTATTTTTACATACACAGGTCCAAACTTGGTGAGCGATGTGGCTTCCGCATTTCCTCCCACTCACACCTTTACAACTGCCCCCCCACCCCACAGCTCTCGATGTTGAGGGTTTTCTTCTCATTGACAGGAAAAGTCAACATGCAGCTTTATGCAATAAAACCTGGAAAGATCAGAGAAAGATGTTGACATTCATGATAAACAGAAATTAATAGAACTTTTTGGGTATTTTATTGTTTTAAATTGCACACAACTACTCCACATCCTATAGTGTCGTTGTAAAAGAGCATCCGATGCAGCTGCAGTTGCGCGTTAAACTGTGTTTGACTGAAGGTTTTGAGTGTGTGTGTGTGTGTGTGTGTGTGTGTGTGTGTGTGTGTGTGTGTGTGTGTGTGTGTGTGTGTGTGTGTGTGTGTGTGTGTGTGTGTGTGTGTGTGTGTGTGTGTGTGTGTGTGCGTGTGTGAGTGTGCACATGTGTATGGAAACTATCAGCAGAGCTCAACTGACACTCAGCAGAAGAGATGCTGGTTGTAAAGCAATGCCTTGATTTAGTTCAAATGTGCAGAATGAGGATTAGTTAAATGATGTAATTAGTCCTGTTCATTTGAGACATTCTAATTGGAACAAATGGGTGCAAACAATAAAACGAGATGAGGTATTAACAGAATTTCTACGCTGATTTTTCAAAAGAGAACATTTAGTATTGAAGTCAGAAGGGATTTTTAATTAACATACTTATGTTTTGCTGTTTTTTTCCCCTTTTTTTTAGGAGGAATCTGACCAAACTGACCCTGCTGTTCAGCCACATGCTGTGGGAGCTGAAGGCCTTGTTTCCAGGGGGATTTTTTCAAGGTGACAGATTTAAGGTGAATAAAACTGATGCGGATCAGTTTTGGAAGATTTCCTTTAACAACATGTGAGTGCAAGCTGTTTTTCACAAATCAGTATTTTGTGTGAACGTGTTTGTTGTGTGCACGACAAGCTCATTGTGTTGACGTGCTCCGATAGGTGTATAGTTCAGTGGAAAGTCTTCAAAGAGCAGCTGAAAAGCGTTCATCCGTTTGAGGAAGGGATGGAGTCCATGGCGCTGAAATCAACTATTGATCTCACCTGTAACGATCACATCTCGGTGTTTGAGTTTGACACCTTTACTCGACTGTTCCAGGTGAGCAGGAAGCTCACAGGATGTTTTTAAAGTGCACATATTCACTTTTGTGCAGATGAATAGGTTGATGGTTAGTTTGTCTACATTTGCACAAATCTAAATTTAAAAGTTTCTAATCTGATTTCCCTTCCCTTTTAGCCCTGGAAGTCCCTCATAAGGAACTGGAACCAGCTGGCTGTGACCCATCCAGGCTACATGGCCTTCCTCACGTATGACCAGGTTGTAGCTCGACTGGAACATTACCTGCAGAGACCTGGGAGGTGAGCGTCAGCGCAACCACTTCAACACAAGGAGCAAAGTTCCTGTCAAAATCTTAAACCTTAAGTCTGAGGTTTAGATACAAGAATGTGTACTATATATACTCAGTTTGTTGCAGGAAAACGTTTGCCTATTTTTTCAAATACCGTACATGCTGTCTTAAATGAATCAAGGTTTACTACTTGCAGCAGCATTTCAGTCAGATTCATGTAAGTAGTAAGTAAGTAAGTAAAGTTTATTTCTATAGCACCTTTCACAGAAAAAATCACAAAGTGCTTCACAGAAAACAGAATCAAACATGATAAAACAAATAAAATTAATAAAACAATCAAAATATCATTACAATCAAAATCATTAAACAACAACAAGAGAACACAAAAGAGTTATTTAAAAGCAGTTTTAAATAATTGGGTCTTCAGCTGCTTTTTAAAGGAGTCCAGACTGTCTATACAGCGTCAAACTAAAGGAAGGTCATTCCAAAGTCGCGGTGCAACAGACTGGAAGGAGCGATCACCTCGACTTTTAAATCTGGTCCTTGGAACTGTTAGGAGATTCTGGTCTGTGGACCTGAGAGCTCGGGTTGGAGCGTACGGCTTTATCAGTTCAGTAACATAAAGAGGAGCTTGACCATGTAGGGCCCTGAAAGTTAGAGTCAGGATTTTAAAATGAACTCTACATTTAACAGGTAACCAGTGCAGAGACCTCAGAATAGGAGTGATGTGATCTTTTCTGTTTGCTCCAGTGAGGAGCCTCGCTGCAGAGTTCTGGACCAGCTGAAGGCCATAAAGGGCTTTTTGGTTCAAACATGTGAAAAGTGTGTTACAGTCATCTAGACGGGAGGAGATCAAAGCATGAAGAACCATTTCCAGTTCAGGTTTTGACACCAACTTTCTCAGTTTGGAAATATTTCTCAGATGATAAAAACAGTTTCTGACCAGCTGTTTTGAGTGACCTTCAAGAGACATTGATTGGTCGAAAATAACACCCAGATTCCTCAGGTTTGACTTTACAGCAGAACTTAAATGTCCAATATGTTGACTGATCAGAGGGACCATCCTATCAGGGGCAACAATCAGACATTCAGTCTTTTCAGGGTTTAACTGAAGGAAGTGATTTTCTAACCAGTTAGTAATGGCTGACAGACACTCCAGTAGTTCAGACAGTTTGTAGAACTCTGAGTCCTTGAAGGAGCAGTACAGCTGAATGTCATCTGCATAAAGGTGGTAGGAGACATTGTGACATCTATTAATGATCTGTCCAAGAGGATGGATATATAGTAAAAACAGGAGTGGACCCAGAACAGAGCCTTGGGGTACCCCACAGAACAGATCTGTAGTATCTGACATGATGTTGTTTATATGGACACTGAAACTTCTGTTTGAGAGGTACGATCTGAACCAGTCTAAAACTGTTCCAGAGATCCCCACCAGGTCACGGAGTCTGTTCACTAAGGTGCTGTGATCAACAGAAAGGTCCAACAAAACTAAGACTGTAAACTCCCCGGGGTCTGCTGCCATCATGATGTCACTGGATACTTTGAGTAAAGCTGTTTCTGTTGAATGTTTTTTTACGGAAACCAGATTGGAATTTATCAGAAATGTTGTGTTGTTCCAGAAAAGAGACCAGCTGATCAGTCACAACTCTTTCTAAGAGTTTAGAGATATAGCTCAGTTTGGAAATGGGCCTGTAGTTATTTGGTTGAGAGGAGTCCAGACTGGGTTTTTTAAGGATGGGTTCAATAACAGCGTGTTTAAAGATGGAGGGGACGGAGCCGGTTTGGAGGGATAGATTGATAAAATCAACAATGCATGGGCCAACTAGGTCAAAAGCTTTAAGAAACAAAGAGGTTGGGAGAATATCAACTGGGCTTTGAAGATTGTTTCATGTTTTTAAGAATGAGACAGATGTACTGAAAATGAACAGGTGTGAAGAAGGACCAGGTATGGGAAGGAGGAGGGTGGATGGGAGAATAAGGAGCAGATGGGGAGGGGTGAGAAACCTGACCTGATGTTTCTAATTTTGTTCTCAAAGAATGAAAGGAAGTTGTTACAATCAGACCTTGAGAACACAGGGATTTGGGCATGTAACATTTACATGCTTTTTTCAGATGTTTTATTTTAAGTTTTTAGCTTAGTTTAGTACAATTGACCTGTTGCATGATCTAAATATATTTATGACACATGACCTGACCTTTGAGTCTAAATGTCTTTGGGATACGGAGGAGTTCTTGTCTGACACTTTGACTGTAAGGTCAAAACAAACCCAACCAACAGTTATGTTGAGCTCGGTTTTCACCACATGTAGAGCTTTTATGCACTTGGACATTTTAAAGTTTTATAAAACTTCCCAAACAAGCGTTGTCTAATAGTACTGGTGCTTTTTTTTTTTACATTTCACACAATGATAGAGTCCTATAAACTCTAATGTGTAAATATTGGGTTTCATTTTTGGTTTGGATTGTGGAAAACTTTATATTGTCACCTGTCCTGAGCATTGCCGTTATTGTGCATAATGGTTCAATGTAACGTTAAGCATCAGATCGACTCGACATCTGGAGGTATAAGAACACTAATCCTGCCTCTGCTTTGGGTTTCCATCTTGTCTCATTAACAACCATCTCTTTTCCATGCAGCTACATCTTTCGTCTAAGCTGCACACGAATGGGTCAGTGGGCGATCGGCCACGTGACCTCTGAAGGGAACATCATCCAGACCATCCCTCAGAACAAGCCTCTCTGCACGGCGCTCATTCAGGGCTTCAAGGAAGGCTGGTCAGCACTACACACACACACACGTAGGTCCATCAATTCCTTTAGTTTAAGTGTCCTCCCTAAGCGCTGCGTGCTCTCGTGCCTGCAGCTACATGTACCCGGATGGCCGCGATGTGAACCCCGACCTGACGGGTTTGTGTGAACCTGCCAGCAGGGAAAAAGTCCAAGTCACAGAGGTAAGCAGCAGCACGTCTTCTACCAGCAGAATCTGGGTTTGTTTGGATAAAACTTTAATATTTTGGGATATTCTTTGCTCTGTTTCTGACCAACCACCTAACAGGAGCAGTATGAGCTGTACTGTGAGATCGGCAGCACCTTCCAGCTGTGTAAGATCTGTGCAGAAAGGGACAAAGACGTTAAGATTCAGCCCTGTGGACACCTGCTGTGTCGACCCTGTCTGACAGGGTGGCAGGTAAGAGCAACTCTCACCTGTTTACTCCAGACTCCCTCAGACTGATAACGCTCATGTGTTCTATGAAGGGAAATGTTAAATACATGAAAGTTTTTATTTTAGGATCTGGTTGGGCTGATGGTTCTTGGCTTACATTATTGTTACATTGCTGCTTATTTGAATGTGGCTTGAGGTTGGAGGCAGAAATAGGTTTTGTGTTTCTCATGCAAACATTATATTTGAATGTGCTGCTGCCAGAAAGTTGTCCTTGTGCTGCTAAAATTAAATGATAAAACATCTAAAAAGGAAGTAGAAGCTACGAACAGTTAACTTATACATCACTGTCAAAAATGATCAAATATTCAGTTACGTCTGTGTTGAAAAGCTCAATCACCTCTCAGTTGACTGTTTTATAAACTTTGACATCATGAATTAGATCATTTACTTTGATATCTTATTGTCTATAAACGCGTTCATGATTTAATAGTGAGAGTAATGAGATTCTAGTCGATTCAGACCGCTGTACATTTGAAAGACAGAAAGCGTTCCACGCTCTGGATTTCAGAGACATTATTTAGGTTTGGCCATTTTAATCAAAATTCACAAGTCCACATTCTTACAATTTACCTAAATATTCACCTTCTGATTGTTCAGAGGATGAATAAAGTCCGACTGAGTAAATCTGAAATTGAATGGAACGGTAAAAACATCATGTCTCGGTTATAAAGGGATCATTATCGGAACTCTTTTCAGGGTAAATTGAAAATATTTAAGTATTTATGTTTATTCAAAACATGATTTGAGAAAAAAAATCAGTAATTTCATAAAAAACTGTATGAATTTTATTGTTTGCTTTATTAACATATACTTGGCTAATGAACATGAAATATGATTTATACTTCATTTTCTATGGAAGCGTGTTATATTAGATTGAGAAACTGTTAAATAATCTTGTCTATGAACTATGTAGATTGGATTAGTATTAGTTTTTTGATTAGTTAATTCAGAAAAACAGAGCTTATTTTTATTTATTTTTGTAAAAGTCATCTCATTAATTCAGAAAAACAGCTTTTTTATTTCTTTTGGGTGAATAATACGCTTCCGTCATTTTCTCTCAATAACTAGTATGCAGTTTTAAGGATTTGTACAGAATAAATCATGTGAAATTAGTAAGCGCTTCTACCTATAGCTTCTGATGAGATTATGTCTATAAGTTCTTATTGATTCCAAAGATTTTATATTTTCTTTTTAATTTCTGCACGAGGAAATGATCTCCCTGTATGTGTGGTTGTCATGTGTTTTATTTTAGTAAGGACCAATAGACATATATCAAATCAATAATACTCACAAAAGTTTATGTCAACATATAAATAATAATGGGTTTAATTCATTTGATCTACTATTTAGAGAGAAAAATGACTTATTTTCTAAATTTTCACAAGCCACACAGAAACCACCTTTGCTTTCATTCAGAGACTTTTGAAACCTGTTCAGGTCATTGGGGCATTTTCAGCAAACTTTAAAGAAGTAATATACAGTTTGTCATCAGTTTCACTAAAGCGTGAAATCACAGCTGAACACTGTGTTTTGGGCTGATCCTGTCCAACAGCTCCATGCATTTCTGCAGGAGTTTCCTAAACTCCTACTTTCTCTTTCACACACAGGATGACATTAGAAAAGGTTTTCATTGCTGCTGCCAAACCATAGCATCACGCTCAGCCAGTAGCCTCCTATTTGTTCAGGAGGTGCACAAGTCTTTTATAAAGAAAATATAAAAGAAGAAAAGCAGAACTCTGTGTCCTGACATTTGGCTCAGCATTTCCTGTGTGAGATCAGCTTCACATCCTCCTCAAACGCATCAGTCGAATTCTCTTAGAGGAGTCTGTGTGTGAGAGCAAAATATTTCTGAGGGAGTCAGAAGAAAAGCCTCATGGATGTCAGAACACAAAGATGGAATTTAACTTAAAATTATATGAAAAAAGGAACTGAATTTAAATCATCCTTTCAAATATCTCCCTGCAGTCACAGATGGGTAACAAACCCTGACAGAGACGTCTAAACGTTACAATTCACCGTCATCTTCACCTCAATTACAAAGTGGAAAACCACGAGCTGTTGATCGTGGTATTTTCCAACAGCGTGTCTTCTTCTGTTCTTCATATTCCTACACACAGCTCAACAGGCATGTTGTATTGAACTTAAGTCAGAGTATTTTCATATTGACTTTCCATGTCTTTTCCTGTGCTGGGTCCTTATTGATTTAGCAGAAGTCAGCTGGTCACACCTGCCCGTACTGTCGCTGCGACATCAAAGGGACAGAGTCCGTCCTCGTTGAGCCCTACCTGAAAAGCAGCCATCAGTGGGAGGACAGGGAGGAGGAGGATGACGTGGAGGATGAAGACCACGAGGACATTGAAGTGGTGGTAAAGGAAATCGCCGCCATGAGAAAGGTGTGTGGATATGTCCCTGGTTTTCTTAATGTCAAAGTAACTGATGGAAAAGATGCTTAAGACAAAATATCCTAACCCTAACCCTACAGTTTGAATCACTTAATTCAAAAATTCAGAACTCTCCTTTTAGGCCTGCGAAAATGTCTGTGTTGTGTTAGCATGTTAGCATTAGCATTAGATTTAGACGGTTTTATAACTTTACAAATTAGACCTGACATGGCTGTGCATCTTCATTTATATTTCAAATATTACTTGTTTGATCTTTTATTTAAACATTTGTGGCCTACTTATCAACAGTTCTCGGGTTTGGACTTCCAAGTCCCCGGCTCTCACACCAGAGCTCCTCCTCTGCCTCCTAAAAACGTCAGCGCCCCACGCTGCCCGTCTCCCACCAGCCAACCTCAAACATCAGAAACGACGACGAATTTCAGCTTCCCCCACTCTCGTTCTGTGAGCCACGTTGATTTCTCCGAATATTTGCATGCTGTTGCTGTTTATCTTGATGGTGTGTATCTTGATTTGATCATTGTGACCTGTTTTTGTTTTCTCAGAAGGCTAACAGTGACAGTGGAACACACGTGCACAAACAAGCAAACAGGTGAAGTGTTGCTGGCAGGGCAGAAAACAAAGAGAACCATGGGCATGCTGTTTCTCAAGGGCGTAGATTTGCTCTTGTCATTGGTGGGGACCAGGACGTGGTGGGAGAGTGTGTGTGTGTGTGTGTGTGTGTGTGTGTGTGTGTGTGTGTGTGTGTGTGTGTGTGTGTGTGTGTGTGTGTGTGTGTGTTTCCAGCCGTTTGGAGGTGCGTCTGGGAGAGCACAACATCCAGATCAACGAGNCTCACATCAGAATCTTTGAAGGACAACATTCAGTCCAAAATCTATTTGTTTTTCCATCATGCAGCTTCTGGATTCTGATTGGTCACAGATAACGGAGGGAGGTGACCTCAGCAGGAACACTGAGAAGAGCCTTCCTATATAAAGTGGAGCTGCAGGTGAAGTCCTCTCATCAACAGGATCACTCAGCAACCATGAGGTCTCTGGTGTTTGTTCTGCTCATCGGAGCTGCTTGTAAGCACATGATTGTGAATTCACTCATCTGGATTCCTGACTGAGTTTAGAAACTTTCACTAAATGTTTTTCGTCCTGCGTGTTTTCAGTTGCTCTCGATGATGACAAGATCGTGGGAGGGTATGAGTGCAGGCCCTACTCCCAGCCCCATCAGGTGTCTCTGAACGTTGGCTACCACTTCTGTGGTGGCTCTCTGGTCAGACCTAACTGGGTGGTGTCTGCTGCTCACTGCTACCAGTCGTAAGTGGTTTCTATGTTACTGAAAGCCTGCAGCTCTGATTGAAGCGACCCTTTGATGGTTAAGTCCACCCAGACTCAGAGCGGGTGACGTAGGTGTAAGTGGGTCTGTGTGGGTGCGTGTTTTACAGCTACTAATGGACTTCCTGTCTGTTAAAAAAGTAACTAACAAGTTGGGTTGAGCGCAGCCGCGGCCCCACGACACCAGACCGTGCACCTCTCCGACACACACCAGAGGGCTGCCGGAGTCACCCTGGCAAACACAGGCAGAGTGAGCAAACACACCGCAGGTGCGTGTGTGGGTCCAGTTAGGCGTGAAACTCACGTTGCATGCATCCCTGCCTCCGTCCATGTATCCAGCGCACACCATCCTGCGTGTGATCATGTCTGGATAGGCCTTTTCACAGTCCTCGTCGTCCACTATGGGCACGTCCAAACACTGCAGGCGTGTTCCCCCATCCAGATACGGAGCAGGGTAGCCCCCCCACCGGGCACCCTGTGGGCAGAGGGATGGGTGCGACTGCCTCAGTCACCTCCACAGGATGGAACAGCTTGATCAGCATGATGTCGAAATCCAGAGTCTGGTAGTCATAGCTGCACATGCAGAGATCTCAAATTAAATGCTTTAAAAAGGTCAATAAACTATTATTTTAATTTGTTGTGTGCATAAGAAAATGACTAAACAAAGCTGCTCATTCTCTCTGCAAGGTATTTGATCATTATGCACTTTAGGTGAGCTTAACTAGCCACAAGGTAGGCCTTATGCAGCGTGTGAGACTAAAGAAACCTTTATCAAGCAGTTCAGGAACCGAACATCATGTTCTCCCAGGATGATCTGCATGGCATAGGGACTGAGAGGAGGAGTGAAATATACTAACAGGGTTCTTGCATCTCCACCCACCGTCTTTCATTTTGGTAATGTGAATGTTAAGGTGGTGAGGAGGAGGGATGCAGGGGAGGTCACAGAGAAGTTGAGGTATAAATGCAGAAACAGGTCACCGATGTTCAGTCTCAGCATTTAGAACGCAGTTAAGTTGTGGATCATCTCTGCTGCACATTGCTGGCAAAAGTTGGTGCTCTGTTGTTGTTTTCAAAAACTTGAACTAACAGTATGGTTTAGATAATAATGTGTTCTTCCTCTCCTTGTCAGCCCTTACGCACAGATTGCCATCTTGGGTGACAACCACATCTGGATGCACGAAGGCACTGAGCAGTACATGTCAGTGGATGCCATCTACTGGCACGAGAGTTACGACTACAAGACTCTGGACTATGACATCATGCTGATGAAGCTGTCTCACCCCGTCACTGTGAACAAGTACGTCAAACCCGTCCCTCTGCCCACAGCCTGTCCAACACCAGGGGACAAGTGCATAGTATCCGGATGGGGGAATATTTACGCTGATGAAGGTGAGTTGTGCTTAATCTTAGAAAAAGTTGTGTTTTTGAGATACTCTCAAAAAATAGCTCTAGACCAAAACCAATTTTTTACCTGCAGTGTGTGGAGGTCCCCATCGTGTCCCATAAGGATTGTGATTCATCCTATCCTGGTATGATCACCGAGCGCATGGTGTGTGCTGGATACCCGGAGGGAGGCAAGGACGCCTGTCAGGTAAATTAAACATAATTATACAACAAAAAAAAAGGATTTATCTGTAAAAATCCTAAAGATCTGTATTTCTTTCCCCCGCTTTCTCTGTCTTCATCAGGGCGACTCTGGCGGCCCTCTGGTGTGTAACGGGGAGCTGCAGGGCATCGTCTCTTGGGGTCAGGGCTGTGCTCAGCCTAACTACCCGGGCGTTTACACCAAAGTCTGTTCTCTGCTGCCCTGGATCAATGAGACCCTTTCCAGATACAGCTAGACTCTGAAGGGGGGGAACAAGGTAGAGAAAAAAACTGAAGGAGACGGAGACAGCAGGTGGTTCTGGGTAGTGCCAGAAATAAAAGATGAGCAGACAAGCAGCAAAGAAAAAGCCACAAGGAAAAACGATGGGAGAGGAGAAGAATTTGTTGCACACAACGGGGCCACCAGAGTCACCCTCAACAAATCAGCCAGATAGCAGGAGCACAGCTCGTGGGCAGAGCCACGGTCTGCACGTAGCTGTTGAGGGTGGCGGACTTGCTCAGCTTGATCAGCATGATGTCATTGCTAATGCTGTAGGAGTCGTAGTTAGGATGGCGGATGACGCTGGCAGAGCTGATGAACTGCTCGCTTCCCTCGTTGATCTGGATTCTCAGTGTTCCTGCTGAGGTCACCTCCCTCCGTTATCTGTGACCAATCAGAATCCAGAAGCTGCATGATGGAAAAACAAATAGATTTTGGACTGAATGTTGTCCTTCAAAGATTCTGATGTGAGACAATTTAAAAAAAACTATGAAAGGGAATAAGAGATGTCTGTTAAGGCGCTCACCTGTTAATACATTTCCTTTTCTAAAAATGTCCCATAGTGCATTTCACCTGGAATGACATGTGCTTTTGTCAGAAAATGCATATCAGAGTAGTCTAGTGATAATTCTGTTGTAACATTTTCTAAAGATTCCCTAAAATAAGTCAGTATCTTGATTTTCTGACTTATTGAGTTCTTATTGAGATGTTACACTGTAAAATAGCTCATTAATGTAATTAAATGCATGCATTTTATTAAGAACAATGTCAGGTTTTCTTAAAATTTGGGTTCAGATGTGTGCCAAAAAGTGATGCAGCCATGCAGTTCTAGCTGGTAAATTTCTTGATAACAGCGTCAAAAATCTGAAATAAAAAGAGCATTAGACACTCTTTTAACTCTTTGAGATGTGCAGGAGAACATGTCACACTGCGGTACGACGCTCCCATCATTAAGAAACCATCTTATCAAAGAGTAAAGCATTAAATGTTCGGGAGGTGACCTCAGCAGGAACACTGAGAAGAGCCTTCCTATATAAAGTGGAGCTGCAGGTGAAGTCCTCTCATCAACAGGATCACTCAGCAACCATGAGGTCTCTGGTGTTTGTTCTGCTCATCGGAGCTGCTTGTAAGCACATGATTGTGAATTCACTCATCTGGATTCCTGACTGAGTTTAGAAACTTTCACTAAATGTTTTTCGTCCTGCGTGTTTTCAGTTGCTCTCGATGATGACAAGATCGTGGGAGGGTATGAGTGCAGGCCCTACTCCCAGCCCCATCAGGTGTCTCTGAACGTTGGCTACCACTTCTGTGGTGGCTCTCTGGTCAGACCTAACTGGGTGGTGTCTGCTGCTCACTGCTAGTGTGTGTGTGTGTGTGTGTGTGTGTGTGTGTGTGTGTGTGTGTGTGTGTGTGTGTGTGTGTGTGTGTGTGTGTTTCCAGCCGTTTGGAGGTGCGTCTGGGAGAGCACAACATCCAGATCAACGAGGGAAGCGAGCAGTTCATCAGCTCTGCCAGCGTCATCCGCCATCCTAACTACGACTCCTACAGCATTAGCAATGACATCATGCTGATCAAGCTGAGCAAGTCCGCCACCCTCAACAGCTACGTGCAGACCGTGGCTCTGCCCACGAGCTGTGCTCCTGCTGGAACCATGTGCCTGGTCTCTGGCTGGGGCAACACCATGAGCTCCAGTGAGTGAGACCTGCAGCTGATGTGTTTAGAGTCCAAGAACATCTGGTTGGGTTTGTGTTCTTTGAAACCTGATTTGATTCGTTCTCTCTTTGACACATTTCAGCTGCTGACAAGAACAAGCTGCAGTGCCTGGAAATCCCCATCATTTCTGACAGGGATTGTAACAACTCCTACCCTGGAATGATCCATGAGTCCATGTTCTGTGCTGGATACCTGGAGGGAGGCAAGGACTCCTGCCAGGTAAGGAGCAGGTCAAATCTGGAACAGAGCACCTGAGCTGCTGCAAATCCAAAAGAATGCAAACACCTTGTGAATTATTTAGGAACTCATTTCAGCTGTTTTGTGAACATAATTCTAATCACCCTCATGATTGTTTGACTTTGTTGTCAGGGTGACTCTGGTGGCCCCGTTGTGTGCAACAATGAGCTGCATGGCATTGTGTCCTGGGGCTACGGATGTGCTCAGAAGGACCACCCTGGTGTCTACGCCAAGGTAACCGCTGAGGATGAGAAATCTTCCAGCTGAGCTCGACTCTGGCTGATTAAAACTCATTGCTGATTGTGTCGTAACACTTGTCTTCTTCTTGTTTAGGTCTGCATCTTCCTCGACTGGCTGGACAGAACCATGGCCAGTAACTAAATCACCTCCAACCATCCATCACTGCTGCATCTCTTCTGTCATTTTAACTTTACACCTGTTGATTTGTTCAGAACTATGTGCTGCCAGCCTCATACAAATCAATAAAATATTAAACCTCATTCTCCCTTTGGTTTATTTGTCCTTTTTAACATAGAATCTTCCTCACAGGAAATCTCTGTCTACATAGTTTGGACTTTTATAGCTGTGACATCACATATTAGTACTGCTGCATGCAGCCCTTTAGAATTATCAGCGTGTAAATGTTTCATGTTGAAATTAAAATTCACTTACCAAAAGTGTGATGTTCTCCTGATGTCTTCCAAACAATTCATTGTTTGAGAAATGTCAACAAATTGTTTTATTTTCTGTTGCTTAACTTCAAATACCTTGAATTTTTTTTTGTTTGAACTGCTTACACAGGTAGCAAATAAGAGTTTAATCTTCACCAAATCTTGACCAAATTCACCTTTTTTCATAAACACATGTGCACTGTCAAGTTTAATGCAATTAAGTTATTAGTAACACAAAGATTTATTGCCTGACTGAATAAGTTTCACTATAAATATTAATAGTTTTCATCATTTATATCATTTCATTCAGCAGATTGTCTGTTTGTTCCTTAAATAATATTTTATTACATCTTTTGAGAAAAAAAAAACAATCACCAGTTTACTTTACTATTTTATCACACAGTGTTTTATTTTTCTAATTTAAATTTTATTCTCTTTTATTTCTATTCATCAAAATGGACACTGTGATGCAGCACCTTCAAAACTGAATGAAGATAAATAAGCCTTTAATAAATGTTTTAAAGTAGTTCAACCATTAGGTTTTCCTTCTGTCTGTGAGAACAGCTTCCCCTGAAACTACATCTATTTAAAGTCAATATCAAATAGTGAACTGAACATGTTGTACTCAAAGCTGGATGCTGTGATTAAAATAACACCCTCAGTTAGAAGCAAATTTATAAAGTATGATTGATTTTTTATTTTTATTTTAATTAAGTGTAAATGTATCCAGAAAACATCATGATCCATCAAACCTGGATTCAGATTCAGATTTATACTGTATTTAGATCCAAACTGATTTGTCCTAAGAGGAAACTGTTTTCAGAAAAGAAAAAAAAAATCAAGAGTATTTAATCAATGAAAATATGTAGTATTTATTGTTTTGTTTATTTTGTTAAAATATCTAACCAATCATGCGGCCAGACTAATTATCACATTTTAAAAAAAGAATGAGCAAACAATTTATTAACATTTGTTTATTTTTAGTTTTCCTAAAAACAAAACATTCAACTATTTACAAAAAACACAAAATTTACTAGAAATTATTTCTTCTTTAACATATTTTAAATCACTTTTAAAGTCGTCATCGGTTTATTGAGTTTAGCGGAACTATCGTTTCATAGTTTAGTGACCAAGTCGGACATATTAGATGATGCACACCCAATGTCAAAGGAAGTTATCGCTGACAAAACTGTTCTCAGGATTTGTTATTTTTATCGTCTTGCTCGGTTTAGTTTATTTATGAAAAAGCAGCTGTATAGTATTATATATTTAAGCGTTTAGGGTTGCTATTTGTTTATATTTTATTCTTGTCGCGGACTCTGGTGGGTCGAGATGCGCCTCACGCTGCAGCTGTTGGTGGCTCACGGCCGGATGGCCCGCAGGATGGGTCTGGGCCCGGAGTCCCGGATCAACATGCTGCGGAACATCCTGACGGGACTCGTTCGACATGAGAGAATAGAAACGACCTACGCCCGAGCTGATGAGGTCCGCTTCTACGCTGAGAAGGTAATTCCCTCCACCTCGAATCAGAGCAATAACATTTACAGCTACTTTACCTCATGCTACTATTATTAGAACAACCTATAATGTTTTTATGTATGTGTACGAATAAATTACCTCTAAACTAGTGGTTCTCAACTGGTCTGGCTTTGGGACACCAAAAACCAGAACCAGGTTCTTGATGTAAACTCTGGACTTTACAGGCAGCAGGTGAAGATGGAAGAATAGAGGGGTGACGTGGGTGTATTTGGAGGACTAGAAGCCTAACATGAGCATTCTGGACCAGTTTTAACCAAACCAGGGACGTTTTGTTAAGACAGGTGAAGAGCGAGTTGCAGTAGTCCAGACTTAAATAAATGAAAGCATGGATAACAATTTCCAGTTCAGACTGGGAGTCAATGGAACTCAGCTTAGAAATATTCCTGAGATGATAAAAGGAAGAACTGACATGAATATCCAGAGTAAGAGCTGAGTCAAGGGTTACAACAAGATTACTAACAGAATGTTTGGTCAATGAAGCAAGTTAGTAATAGAGTCTCAACAACTGTAATTTGGGGCCTAAAGGAAATATACAATTGAAAGTCGTCTGCATTGTAGGAGATTTCTTTAAAAGAGCTCAGAATGTG
The DNA here is from genome assembly GCA_006937965.1 of Callopanchax toddi. NCBI lineage: Eukaryota > Metazoa > Chordata > Actinopteri > Cyprinodontiformes > Nothobranchiidae > Callopanchax > Callopanchax toddi. Next base: position 1,456,081 of record SSNR01000025.1, on the reverse strand, counting down.
CTGAAGAGGGAGCAGAAGAATTAGGAACAGTAGAGACCCCAAAACAGAACCATGTGGGACACCATAGGTGAGGGAGGTGGAGGAGGACCTAACTGTCTAACCTGGAGGAATTAACTGCCTTTTAATTTCAACCAAAACTCTTCACTTTATTAAATTCAGCCATTTAATCTGCTGTTTTCAGACACAAACTTGAACTAAAAATCAAACTACTGACAAATAGATTCCAAAAGACCCTAAATATCTAGTTAAGAACCTACTCACTGAATATAACTATGTAACTTTTCAGTTACTCATCACTGCTGTTAAAGTTTGTGACTAGAGGACATCTCATTATTTTTACCTAACATGTTTTAGTCCAGGTAATGGCTCGCGACCCACGTTTGGGTCACAACCTACCAGTTGAGAATCACTGCTTTAAACAACCCTCAGCTCATCAGACTGATTTTAAAATGACAAACCAGATTCAGAAAGAAACACAATTTTCACTGTCTGTCCTCCTCCTCCTCCTTCTCATTATGAATATCCTGATCAGTAGAAGTGATGCCCAGGTATTCCTCTGACAGTTTAACACTCAGCATCTGATTCTGCAGCAGGAAATTCTAACTACTCCCTATGATGTAAACACCTCCCTCCTTGGCTCTCTGCCTCTCCCTTCAGGCATGTTGCCGACCGCATTCTGTGTGAAACCTCACTTTCAAGTGCGCCTCAACTTTACACATCTATTAAACCTTGATGGCCCTTACAGATCATCCTGTTTTCATGATGACGGTTCCTCATGCTGAAAGTTTCCTCCTCAGATATCCGTCTCCCCAGGAGCTTGTCATCCAATTTGCTTCCGATCAGCTCTGAGCTTTAATGGAAACTTAAACTTAGAAACAAATGACTCCAAATAGCCCTTAAAGTGCATTAAAAGCATATTAGAGAGTATGGAGTGCCAACGGGGTTCTCACATTATCATTAGCTGAACAGGAATGGATTTGACAAGCAAATTTAATCTGCAGTGAACATGTGTAGTTAATGTTGTGTAGTAAATTGACTCAAAGTAAAGTAACTGTAGGGATGTGCAGGTAATTGACTCTTTAGGTTATGAATTTGGCTCCAAATGATCACAAAAACTTAATCAGCAGTAATCAAGTAATATTAAAATTATTTTGTCACATTCTGTCTTGTAAGCACGCCCCTATTTTGTTATGACCTTGGAAGGACATGTCAACATTCTAATGTTCAAATATGGCTGCCACATATAGAGCAACATCCGGCAGTATTTTCCCATGTGGTTTTATAGCCAATCATCATTTCTCCTGGGAAAATCACATCCTTTTGTTCACCTACTACCTGCTTGGACGTGCAGCTCTTCTCTTCTTTAATAGCAGCGCTCGCTGTCCAGGTTTTCTATATATGCCTGATTGATCAAGTAGAAAATAAGATTAATTAAATGGTTTTAATTAAATGTCTGACTGTTACAAAGCACTGTTGCATCGCAGCAAGAAGATCAATTCTTGGCTGCAACCTTTCTAGGTGGAGTTTGCATGTTTTCTCCAATCTCCATGCATGTGTGGGTTTCCTTCAGGTTCTCCGGTTTCCTCCCACAGACCCAAACCATGCATGTTAGTTTTTTGTAAGCCCCGCCTTGCCTCACTGTCTTCTGCTGTCTGACTGTCCTCTCCATGGCCACCTCCACCAGCTCCGGTGGGACCCCAATGTTCTCAGGCCATCCTAGAGGTGTAATCTCTCCAGCGTGTCCTGGATTGGACTGGGAGCTTCCTGCTAGCAGGACATACCTGAAACACCTCCCCAGGGAGGCATCGTGATCTGATGTCAGAACCACCTCAGCTGACTCCTCTTCATGTGGAGGAGCAGCAGTTCTACTCAGAGTCCCTCCCAGATGTCTGAACTCCTCACCCTATCTCTGAGGCTGAGCCCGACCACCCCGAGGAGGAAACTCATTTCGGCCTCTTGAATTCGTGATCTCGTCTGCAGACGATGCTCCGATCCACCTGTCAGTCTTATGTTGATTAGACTTTGTTAACAGTAAAACATCTAAAAAGTCTGCTTTCCAAATATATGTAAACTGATAATAGAGGCAGGGGAAATCACTTTAAAATAATGCAGGAGAATATTTTGTATATTTAAAAGATGAAAAAAGAGCAAACTGTACTTAAATCTATTCAGCTACTGAAACAGAAAACCATTTCTAATGAGTGATTCTCCATTTGCTGTCAGACACTTGCTCCTTTTTGTTACTGTGCTTTTTTCCGTCTCCTGATTAGTTAAATCTTATAAATATTTATACAGCACAGATTCCCAGTGTTGGTCATTAGACGAGATGTAGCTCTTACTCAGGATGTTCCAGAGTTGTTTGATGATGTGTTAAAACTACTGTACTGTGCTGCTCAGCCCAAAAATCTTTACTCACTCACTTGTTTTTTTTCCATGGAGAGAGTTAGCCAAGCAGCACACTCTGATTTGAAATTCTCTTAGACTGAGAGTGGTTCTTTTTTTTTTCCCTCCCTTCATCTTCCCAGATCATCGACTATGCCAAGAAAGGAGACACTGATGAGAAGGCGATGAAAATGGCCAGTTTTTGGCTCACGGTAAGTGTCTGCAGCTCTTCTTATCCTCCTGAAGTTACAAGCTGTGCAACACTCAATGTAAAACAGTCGATTTGATGTTTACTCACTTCATTCTCACTCCAGGAAAAGGACCTTGTCCCGAAGCTCTTTAAAGTCCTCGCCCCGCGGTTTGAAAGTCAGTCGAAGGGCTACACGCGAATGGCGCAGATTCCTAACAGAGAGAACCTGGACAGGGCCAAGATGGCTGTGCTGGAGTACAAAGGAAACCCATTTCCTCCTCTTTATCCTGCAAAGAAGGAGAACAAACTGACTCTCATCAACCAGCTGCTCAAAGGCTACAGGGAAGAGAGAGATGCAGAGTTGGCAACAAAACCTGAAATATCATCATGTTGAATGAGTGATTGTTGGATGTGATGAAGCGCTTCCTGTGGTGCACAAAAAGACGGATCCATTTCTTCATGTGAAGCATATTTCAAACTTTGGTGTCACCTGAAATAAAGACTGTTTTATAAAATAATTAACTGATTGTGGATTAATAAATGTTTATTCTATAAACTCATTTATTCCAGTCTTGTTGTGCTTGCTGAACACTGCAGGTTTAGTGACCAATAGGTGAATAGTTTTTTTATATATATGTATATAATGAAATTTTATTATTTTTCTATAGGTTAGAAGTCTTGAGACAGTAAAAACTTTCTTAGAACCCCTGTTATGCACTAATGTGTGAAATAAGCTATACTCCAACATTAATCCAGTACCGTCTGACCAGTTTATCTCTTATTAAACAAATTAGACGTTCTGGGTTCTGTTCTTGGATTTCTAATGTGTTGCTTTTTGAGATCTTTTAGCCTACGTCACATTGTTAGACAGGTAATTCTAGAACTTAACTTTTCAAATAATGTGGATAATTATAGTTAAGTCATGATTTCAAAGGGAGCACGGTTACTTTTTCCACAAAGGTCTCAGTATAAATTGCTTTGGAAAATCAAGGTTGCCATGCAAACGCCACTAAAAAGTGAAAATGATAACAACAGCAGTAGTTACTGCAGGATAGTTTTTGAAAGTTTTTTTTTACCCACTATAAATAAACAACTGCAGCATGAAGTTTGCAAAAGGCTTCCAGGATTTCATCAACTCTTCTGTTCAGCTGTGAAACCTGGTGGAAGCTGCATCACATTTCGGTGCTAGAAGTTTCTGAATTGTTGATGGAACAATGTCAACACATGCTGCAAAAAATATTGAGGCAGCAGGTTGTAATTTGAATTTTTTGAAGGTTGAGTGATGCAGTAGGGTAGTTTCCACTCCATGGGCGTGTTGTTGATGCTTTGTGTAGCTTATGTTTAATTGAAAAGTGGATTTTTTTCAGGCTCTAGAGGATCTTCCTTTTCTAATTTCTTCTTGATCATCGAGGATGTAACTTGTTCCTGGGGGGAGGGGGGGCACTGGAGCATAACTGGCTAGACAGGTTGGGAGAGACACTGCTGCAAATCAGTGACAAAGCAGCTAATTTTGGGTTATTTAAAACTACTCATCCTCATAAAAGGCATACTGATGTGTTAGAACGCTATATTACTGGTTTGGAAACCTCTACAATTTTGCATGAAAACATTTATTTTGGCTGAATAACAATAACTCCATCTAAATTCAACAACACATTTTCTTGAGTCATTTCACACAAAATAATCCGTTTGTGTCTTTATGTTGAACAGAGAGAAAAACAAAGGCCTCTTTCAGCGATGCTTTAATTGGTAACTCATGTCTCTTTGATAGAAAACGCCACAATCCCAAAGATTTTACCTTTTATAAAAAAAACTTGATGAGGGGGGTGTCCGTATCAAGCATCCACAAGAACAAAAAACTCAAACTTTGCCAATTTAGTTTCGGATCAAAAGCACTCCAGCACTAGAGAGATGAAATGATAAAAACCTCAGCAGACTTCAAAAGCAAGTGCTCCTAATGGCACTTAAATTACATCCACTTTAATATCAAAATGCTTTTTACCATCTACATACGACCGCTGCTTTAGAGAGCCACTGAAGGGTGGTTTCAAAAAACGAAATGCAAAGTGTCACACTTGAAGGGATTTTTTTTTTTTTTTTTTTTGCCATTTTAAAGTGAACTTTAGTGTAAAAGTTAGAATCTCTTCCAAAACAGCCTCAGTTCAGAGAAATTCACCTCCAGCAGGTCTGATGAGCACTTGAACTGTTCTTTAGCTTATCAGTCCTATAGGATGTAAATGTGATTTCTCTGAACTGAGGCTGTTCAGGAAGCATTCCACAACAAATACATTATTAAAGATGTATAGCTTGTCTACAGAAACACTTGTGTCTTAAGGGAAAGTTTAAATTCCTCTGCCTTCAGATTTCCTCTAAAAACACAATGTATCCACTAGGACATCCCTGGCTAAACGCAGGTTTAAAAAAATGCCAAAATATCTCAACACACACACACAAACTATAGCCGAGACTCTCCACTTCTAACAAATATGAAAATGATGACTATAGCGTTCAAATATTCCCTTCACTGCAGTCTATTATTTAATATTATTTCTATGGGGACTGTAAAGGATAAGTCACTGTGGGAGCACAGGTGCAGACAATAATATTAATGCTGACAGGAAATGACTCACAGTCAGGGCTGTTAGTTACACCTGTGTTTCTCCTGTGCCTGCAGATAAAAGGCTGTTGGAACTACAATGCAGCATTTCTATTTTTTGACATAAAATAATAGATATTTTAGATCATCAGTTTACTGCAAAAAAAAAAAAAAAGTTGCAGAAAGATGAACATTTTTCCATCAGAGTGAATAATTCAGTAATAGTTTGTGGCTGAAAGGTTACAGGAGTCAGACCAGGATTCTGGCAATGACTGAAACAATTATAGCTGCCAACATCAGACCGGGAGCAGGCAGGAGACCGTCCCCAGTGCACGTTACTTTAATAGACCCTCATAATGAGAACAGATTTTAAAAACTATTTACAAATATGAGATTTACAACCCCTGGACTCCTGCCCTTAATCCAGCTGGAACACAACAACCTCCCTAATTAACACAGGGTGCAAATTAAAGTCAGACAAGGCCATAAATAAAACCATATTTTATTTGTATTATTTATTTTGGCAAAAAGTGGATATGTACAGCGTATTTAGTATTATTACTTGACACCATTAAAATGCATTTGAATGGTGCTTTAGTGATGTGCTCTTAACCAGATCGCTCTGAGTCTCCTAGAAGCTGTGCTCTTTTCTGTCATGCAAACACAATCGTTTCCTTCAAGTTGTTTCCTGTCATTAAACGCTGGTACACACAAGGCTGAAGCAGCGATACTTTATCAATAAAAGCCTGTCGATGTCATGGCAACAGCAGACTACGTGGCAGACATGCCGAACACAAATCAGACACGTAAAAATTAGTATTCCTAACTCAAGTATCGTTTCGACTAGTTTACACCTCTGACCACACTCTTACAAGTTACACACCACAGTCCTAACGTCAGAACTCCGTGACAGCTAGATTTCCACCAATAAATCTGTAGCATATTAACAGAGCGCCACAGATTGTTCTAGATCGAGATAAAACCATCAATTCTGAACAAATTGTTCCGTCTGATGTCTGGGAAATTGGCTGTTTTCAGTTTGTATTTACAAGGTGGATGCATCTGGAATACTACTCCATGATGAGTGAATACAAGTTTCAAAGCAGTCATAGGGTGACATCACAAATAAACAGACCAGGAACATTTAAAGTGCTCCATGCAGGACAGACGAAATGTACAATTGTGTTGCTGTTTTCACAGTTCATCTACAAGACATGTTTCCCCCTCAGCTCGACGAGGGAGTAAAAAAACTAACGATATCTGTTCAGCTTTCTGCACCGTATAAACACAGAGGTGTAAAAAGCCAACAAATAAAATATTTAGGTTTCAGGTACAAGACAGGGGTGAGGATGATGATACTAGTAATGCAAACCTTCTGCTTGTAAATCATATTTTTTTTGTGGATGGAAGCAAAAAGAAAAAAAGTGTTTTGCTGAATAAAGTAACTTCAAAATCACCCCTGTCCTTGTGCTGTATTGCATCATTACATTCACCAACGTCCACATAAACAGATAGGAACGTTTTCAAACAGGCAGAGTCTGCACTTGAGTGGAAATTCAACTAAAACCGTAAATAACACTGGTTTTATATCGGGTTTCGAACAGCGCAAGACACTTTTTATCAGAATATTTAACAGAAATACTGCCATCAAAAAGTTTGCTGAAGCCTACTGTATGTATTTTACAAATGTAAGGATTTTCAATACACACAATAAGCAAATAGTCGATCACATGGAGTACATATCAGTTTTTTTAGGACAGGAAATACAATACAAACATGCATGTTATTAACGGGTACTGTACTGGGTGGGGCCCACAGTAAATGTGACGATTTACAGTTACACATCAGCATATTAATCCAGAATAACCAGCGCCAGTGAAGGCATACAAGTATAGAAATTAACCCGACAGACTCCATATAGCGTAAATATATCAAACTTTATCAAAATGTGTCAACTTTTAAACAAAAACAATGAAAAACTAACTTTTTTACATGTAATGTGGCATGGGATTTTTCTGTGGTCACAGCACCTACTAGAATGTAATGTGGAGAAAAAAAAACAAAATAAACGTCTTCTTTTGAAATAAAACTATGTAATTGTAAATTTGAAAGGTTTTAGCTATTTACAAACTCTTGCAGGCACACCATCAAAGCCTCATGAATTATTGAATGAAAGGATTTCAAGAATCCTGTTCATTTCCACATTGTGCACAGCTATCGTTCTATTGCTCTGGCTACATCCACTTTGTCATCTTTCTCTCTCTGTACCTTCAACTGGTCAACATCAAATATTTATTGCTTCTTTATTCTTTTACAAGCTCAGCATTTGTGTCTCAGACATTTCTCCATTTGTGGTCATTTTCACTCAGCCACTATTTAGGGGCTCATTTTCTGGTGACTTGTCGTTCTATTTTATTTTTCCATGACCTTTTCGACACCTTGATTTTCATTGACTCTTTGTGGTTTTTGTCATTCTGTCCGTTGCTTTCATGCATTCCCCGTTCCATCACCGTTTTTCTTTTCCATCCATCTCACGCCTTCGTTCCAAAAGCCGCCCCGCCGCCACCCTGCATGCTGAAATACTCTGTGAAGGAGGGGAGCCGAGGCGGCATCGGGGGTGAGCGTGAGGCCGGGCGTGGGGGTATCGGAGGCGGAGGTGGGGGTAATATCAAGGTCAAATCTGCTGCAGTGGTGATGATCTTCTGTTCGCTGTTCCTCTTCACCTCTGGTCCTTTGCGAGCCACTGTCTCGTCCACAGTCTTTACTGGATCCTTAAAAGGAAAAGAAAAATAAGGGTTTATCCTTTTATCTAGCAAATGTATTTATAAAGTAAAAAGAACATTGTTTATTGGGAAATTATGGAAAATAAAGAGCAACATTACAGGATCTGTTAGTACGTTTTGAATATCTTCTCGCTACCATCACATTAAAAGTGTGCAATATTTGTAAAATTAAAAGACTTCTAACCATTTTTGTGTTGGCCAAGATTAGTTAGCCGTTTCTCCCATCTTAAATTGTAGATTCTCCCATCTTAAATTGTAGATTAACAGATATTCAGTGGTTACTTTCTGAGGGTTACATCACCATTCATCCAGAGGTAACATTGGGAAAAAGTATATGTCCCCATTTTCAGACAATGTTCCCTAGAATAAACTAGAAATATGCACATGAGGATTAAAGTTACCTAGGTAAACAAAAACAAAGTCATCATAGCTGATGCATGCAAATGAATGAGGTGACCTTTACTGGTAATCATGTCAACAACTGTAGTAAATCAAGGTACTTAGTGGCCAGAAACACATTTTATTCCACCTCTTTCAACCATGTAGTCCTGTAACAGCAGATCATCCATTAAACAGCATCATATGTATCGATATGTTCAAATCAGACTGAAATTTTCTCAGGATGCACTTTTTTAAAGCGAGGCAGCCCTTTTTAAATGACTGTTTTGCTGTATTAGTCCTGTATTCTTTCAGTTTAGTCCAAACCATTTGGGTTTTGTACTCATTGCTTTAGGTTTCAGAGTTCTTCTAGTGTCGACACAAGGCAATGCCTACAGAGCAAAAAGATTCTGAAGCAAGACAGCTCATCACATCAAACATAAACACCTTAATGAGGGGATGCCAGAGTTTCTTTTACAAGTTTTACCTAATTCCACTCAAGTGTTTTAATATCAGGCCTGTTGTTGTGTTTTGTGGTGCATCTTTCAACCATCATCGCCTAGAGGTTATTGAAGTTCCTGCCAAGCAGCAATCATTAGGAAACGTGTTCTCTTACAGACTGAATGGTTACACTGATGCTTTCTAATTTTGAGGCATGTCTGTTAGATAAGAACAGTTAATTTCAAGCTACGTTTGACACAATGAATTTTGCATATAATAGCATCAGAAAATGAGTGCATTTGAGTCATTTTCTAATAATAGAATGTGATGATGTGAAATGGAGGAGATTTAAAACAGATCAAGAATGCTTGTGGTTTGATATATTCTGATGCTGGTGGTTTCATGTAACCTGCTTCATTTGTTCAAGGGTTCAAATCATTTCAACGAACAAATCATCTCATCCTATGCAAGTGTTGTCCCTCTTCGGACTGGTCTTATTAATCATTTAAGAGTTTTTCTGTTGCTAAATATAACTTTAAATAGTCTATACACACTCTTAAAAAGTGTGTTCCTCAGGGATTGGTTCTTGGTTCCTTTAATTTTAGCTTTATTTGCTCCCCTTAGATCATTTAAATGGTGTCTCCTCACTGCTATGCTGGTGATACAGTATTCAGCTTTTTACAATTTTTTACCTTAATGCATGTCTTAATCTTCTGATCTACAAAGGTACTTGAAAAAATCTTGGTTGTGGAATAACGACCTCCAATGAGGAGAAAACTAAGGTTCTTATTTGTGACACTTTGGAAACTGTTGAAAACATGGAGTCACTCTGTGCCAAATATAAATTTAGGGGCAACTTGATTGGAATCTTACCCTATATAAGCCTTATTATAAGCCTCTTACCCTATATACCCAAAAGAGTTGAGCATAAACTGAGCACTTGGATATCCATTGATTATTGTATTCAGTGAATCACGGCAGACTACGACCTTCAGCAAAAAATACTGCAGTCACACCATCTGCATATCCAGCAGCATAAAAAATAGTTTTGCCTCTACATGCTTTTTTATGTCTGACTATGTAACCAGGGATAACACTTTTACGGTGCATTCAAGTACAACATGTAAACTCAATAATCAACACTGAAAAAAGCAGCAGAGTTTACAGAAACACAGTGGTGTCTGTGGTGCGAGCAGTGTGCATCAGGCATGAGTTTGTAATGAGGATGCACGTTTGAAGCTTGGACAGTGCAGAACAGGAGAAACAATACATAAGACCACTAGCGGCCTGGACCCGGGGCAGTCAACCTCCGCACACCCCTGGTATTCATGCGTGGTTGTTGCTGTGGCCCTTTAATCGACTACCTGGTCTGGACTTTAAGGCTCTACATAAAGATGCTCCTTTATGCAGCTCTAAACCTCTACAGCCGCATGTAACCACCAGGACCCTGAGATCAACTGATCAGGAGTCAACTGTCTCCAGATCAAGACAACAAAATAAAGATGACAGGGCCTTAGTATGCTCTGGAACTTATTGTCCATCCATCTTCGCTCCCTGGACTTATCTCCTAAGTGTCAGCCATCTTAATATCTATAAACACACATTTTGTGTGAACTTACCGACTGGATGGAGAAGAGTTCAGTAAAGTTGGGTTGAGAGTCTCCAAGGAAGGAGCTGTTTCCATAGGCATGATGGGGAAACTTTTCCCCCCCTTCACCTCCTTTTGGACTGGACAAGAGGATCCCAATCTGGGATGTCCGAACATGATATGGGAAATTCTTGTTGGCTGCTGATGGTCTTGTAATAACCTATGAAACAAACAAAGAATAAATCTTAAACATAATGAATACAGTCAGACCATTTGAGCTCCAGTTAAAACAAAATACGGGAAATTTAAGACATAGTATAAGCACAAATATGAAGAAATATTTGAAAGAACAAATTAGCTTGTTAGCAAATAATGCGTTGATGGCTAAAGAGAAGGAGATGATCAGAATGATGCAGGAATGATGAATAATGTATGGATGACAGCAATAAGAACCACTCCTGAATAACGTGAACTTTACAGAGGTGTTCATGTGTGTGGTACCAACAAGGAAGACGATGTGAGCGTAGAGGTGGATGCCGAGCTGAATGCCGTTAACGATCTTCTCCCGCGCCCAACGAGGAATGGCGAAGTTGGCGATCAGAGCCATGACGGGCACGGCAAAAAACCTGAGGGGGGGTGAAAGAGAGCAGATTTAGGATAACACTGATGAGAGAGCATATTAAACGAGGTGATGAGAACATGGTTTAATGGTGAGAGACAGGGAGAGTAGAAGATGTAAAGCACAGAGTGATAATGATGGAAGGAGAGGTGTAGATAATGAGGCAAGGGGTGGCTGCTGCAGTGAGGGAGAAATGCAGAGATAATATTAGTCTTTGAAATGTACCGTTCATTTCAAACCTCCACTATTACACATTATGGATGAAAGGCTGGAAACTGACCAGTGCATGTTTAAGAGGGATGTTTTTGTTGCCTAAAGGGGAAAAAACTGCTTTCCAGTTCAAAACATGGACTATCCATCACAAATATATGGAGGCATGAATTATTTTTGATTCAGAAAGTCCCAACAGTTCATAAAAATAGATATTTTCCTCTGCCTATCACTCACTCAAGTTATATCTACAACACAAGTAGAGCACAGATTGGCTACATGATGTTTACAGAGTGGAATAAATTATTAAAATTTAAGAGCCATCATGCAGAGGAATGTGTATTTTTCTACTCCTGCAGTCTCCAGCTCAGGTGCTATCGCCTGCAGTGAGGGCACAGTGGGGGCAAGCTCTCACCATAGTGTGTATGTGGTAAAGAAAGGGACGTAGAAGGGCTGCTTCTCAGGGTAGTGTTTCAGGGAGATCAGCACGGCATAGCAGAACCACACGTAGGCGACCAGCTGCAGAGCCATCAGGCCGTAGCCTGCAGGGCTCTCGTAGACGTAGAGCACATCACCCGGGTCAAAGAACTGGTAAGGAAACAGGATACATGCATTAAAAACAAGCACAACTTTTAAACAAAGAAGTGTTTATTGGCTAGACATCCTGTTGTGTCCTGTTTCTAAGACAGATTGCTCACAGGTCAGCTGATCCACTGCAGTGACCGAGCCAAAACGCCCAGCTTGTTCCATTCCGACTTTGTCTTTGACATTGACTCATTCCCACAACTAGGTCATCGGCATATGTGATCACAACTTCATGGATGCACATTTGTGGATTGCATTTCACAGTGCAGTGACTGGATAGCATGCGCCATACAGAGTTACTCTTACTACATAATGCAAAGTGTTCAAAGCTTAGTGCGATGCTTCCTGGGATGCACCCCAGCCAAGCAGAACCTGGCAGATTCCAAAGTACCCAGAAGACTTTTAAAGTCTCCATTTCAGTTCCACTTGTAACCTAGTTGAGCTTATTTTAGAAGGTTCCCCTGAGTTTTAGGCTCTGTAATAGCAGGGAGTGTGTAAGAGGGCAGGCGGCTGATAAATCGTCAGAACCACACATTGTGAGAGATGGCTGTATGCCCCAATATCAAAAATAGAACAGACAGTTCCACAACACTCTTCTCGTCTTGGATCATTACCACCATGAATTTAAAGGCTGTAATCCGCCGTTTCTAAAAGCAGCAGCTTTACATCCGACTGTGCAGCAGCCTCTCCACTCTGCACAGATATACGTGCCTCTTAAGGCTCCAGAAAGCGTTATTAATTCATCAGCTCGTGTGCTCAACATCATAGCTGTTAAAACACTTTTCCATCTTCACATACAGAACATGAAAAGAGCAGCGTAATTAAGGAGAGTGGAGATCTTCCAGTATGCTGATTAGTAAAGCTAGCTTCTCAGCCTAGACTTACAGTACAGATACTTTAACAGTTATCACAAATTTATGTTGCTCTGTTAGTAAATGATAATGCATGCTTTTTCTCGTCAGGATTCAAAATGACTCCCCCCCCCCCC
>SSNR01000025.1:1373916-1443311 GCA_006937965.1 Callopanchax toddi | reverse complement strand
CCCCCCCCCCCCCCCAAAAAAAAAAAAAAATATATATATATGTATGTTTTTACAGTCATGTTGATGCATTTTCATAATTAGCAATAAGTCAATGTAATGAGTTTTTTGACAGAAAAAGCCATTACAGCCCACGCTCATCTGTGGGGCTCATTCTTTCATGAATATTTATGAGATTATTAAAAAAGCCACAGAGAGCAGTAACACAGTTACTCTGTTGAGCTCTGTCAAGTCAGAAATCTCCCTATTAGAGAACTGTAGAAGGAGAAAAGTAAAAATCACTACTTTAACACGCTTTAGTTAAGTCTGATAACGTACAACATTAACGGCTAATAAATCAGTTCAGCTGCGTCACTAGACTAACACCTTTCAAGCTGATGGATTGACTCAGTCGACATCATGACTCAACTTTCTTGGTTAAAAAGTAATTACTCCAATAAATGCTGCAGGAGAGCTCAGAATTAACCACTATGTGACATTGTCGGGCTTTACTCAGTCCAAAATGATTGGTTAGAGATATTAAATCCTTTCCCCTGCAGGAGATCAGTTGGAGCAATATCAGACTGAAGATGGAAACACAATATAATAAGTTTACAGTTCTGTTTGATAAAACTCCTGTTTCATGTTTTTGACACCTCTTTTGTAAACTTGAGGTTCAGAAAAACAACATAAATGCAAACAGTTATTTTAGGCATTAAACAGAAAGGACAAAAAAGCCATTAAAACGACATCATCTGTAAATATCTGACTGCAGAAACCCGTCATGGTTTCTTGTAACGTAGAAGCTTCTTGAATTGGGATTTTTGTTTCCACACAAACAAACCATTTTAACTCAGCTGAACTCCTTTGTATCATAAAGCAGTGTTTATTTCTGCAAAAGTGTTCTTTGCTGACCATTTCTATACAATCATATTTTGGGTTTCATTCATTTTTATTCTGCTTTTGTAACTCTTTGACACTCTGACCAATAATGCTATGAATTTATAGGAAACAATGATTAAAAAATGCATTTAAAAAATATGAATAAAACCCAACTTTAAGCCCCTTCATTTGCAGTTTTTAAATCTCATTTGACACTTTTATACTTTATTTAAGAGTGATAAGTAACATGTTGTTTAATGGTCTGTGTTTTTTGAACTTGTACTTAATGTTTTAACCTTTTATTCATTTCCCTCGCTGTCACCCCTGACAGATTCTGACTAGTGTTCTTTCCTCTAAGTAGTTATTTGTTAGCCTCATGGTAACTGCTTTGTTACATTTCCAAGTCCCTTTGGAATATAAGCATCTGACAAATACATAAACATAAAATGTTCTGTTTTATTGTAATAGTTTCTCTTTTATGTTTATTTATGTTCCTTGTTTGTTTTAAAGTGTAATATAAATGAAGGTGCTATGCTATAAAAGTTATAACCTTACATTATTATTATTCTAAATGAACAAAAATGCAAAGAAGAATGAATTTTATTTCCTTTTTCTTCTTATGGACGTTATAGAGTTAAACAGTTTTCTAAAACTCAAACTTTATTTGCTGTAAAATGTTTTTGCAACATTCTTTTTTTTTTTTGTTCAGTGCATTATCATCATTATTTTATTTTGAAAGCCTCTTTCCAGTTTCAAAGCGTTTGCAGCAAAGCAGAAAGCAGAACAGAACCTCCTCCATGTTCCTTGTGGGCTTGATTTTATTGCCTATAAACAAACTGATTTCACTGCATTCCCAGGAGCTCATCTTGTGGTTTTCTGCGCCAGTAGCAGATTATAACAGACAGGCTGTGGTTTAACTAAAACATAAGTCTCGTTCTGTTGTCTTTCCTCCAGTAGCTTTGTTCTCCTTGGCCTTTCTCCGTGGACTTCTTTGTTTTAGTTTGCAGCTCATCGCTGGCTGAAACCACCACTCCTGATAGCTCCATTTCAGTCTGAAGTCCTGTGTTTTTCACACACGGCTCACTGAGTCGCTTCCAAGCTCCACACACTGGAAGCATTGTGGGTCAAATTAGACGGCATTTAATTAAACTTTTATGGACTTGTTTACGTTTCCCTATAAAGTGCCCCGAGTTGACCTCTGTTGTAATTTGGATCTATGAATTTAGATTCCAACAATGTTTAGTGAAGCCTAAACTGTTGAGATGGGAATTAAGTTTGGAATTTATTTAGGTAACAGGCTGTTTTGTGTTTGCCATTAAATGAAGAATTAGAAATAATAAACCCTTTTATGCATAAAAACATTAAACCATTTTGTTAATAACTATATTTTACAGCATTAAGCTTGGTTTTTTTGACAACTACCTTTCTTTTGTGTAACGATAACCTGAATTGTCACAATTCAAGGATGCTTATAATTTATAAAAGCAGTGCATCAGACGTTCTTTGGCCAAAAATATTTCCCTTTATGAAGAATTACATGCACAAAGTCTGAATTTTTATAAACAAACAACAAATTATCTGTAGCAAAATAAACTCAGCTAGTGTTAACTATCTAGTGCTGTATGGGTGTATTCTGTACCTCGGCCTCGTAAATGAAGAGGATGACGTAGGTGATTGTGTAGACCGTCATGTAGATGCTTAATTTAACAGACCCGCTGTGGCTGATCCTCGCCCTGACAAACCGGGACAAACCACAGATCAGAGGTTGCGCACATGTTGGAGGGAGATAAGAAACAAATACACACAAAAACACACAAAGATGCACAAAACTCACAAAAAATTATGCATTTGATTCTTTATGCTCAAGCAGAGAGCTGAATAAACAAGCAGAGAAGCAGCTGTTGAATGAGACTCTTATGAACAGAAGAAAAGGACAAATGAATGAGTCTTTGTTTGCAACAGTGAACAAATGTTAGGATTTCAGCAAATTTGAATTTAAATTTTCCTTTTTACATGGAAAAATTCAAATCAAATGTTACCGAGTAGTTTTCTCAACCATGCATCGTTTTTAAGCTGATTGTGATGCAGTTATTTTATTCATTGGGGAAAAGTTCAAAGATTACAGAAGCATGCAAACCCAGGGGAGGATATAATCCTAAAGTTTAAAAAAAATACATTACAATTCTTCCAGGTTTAAGATTAGATCAGGCTGTTTGTTCAGAAATTCAAATATAATGCAGAACAAATCTTTGCACAGCGGTTTAGGTAAT
Organism: Callopanchax toddi; assembly: GCA_006937965.1. Lineage (NCBI taxonomy): Eukaryota > Metazoa > Chordata > Actinopteri > Cyprinodontiformes > Nothobranchiidae > Callopanchax > Callopanchax toddi. The sequence continues at coordinate 1,440,183 of SSNR01000025.1, read as the reverse complement.
GACTCACCACAAATCAAATCTCACAACCTTGTGGACTTCTGCATGATGGTACAACTGTGTGGCTCTTTTCTGACATAAAATTAAGCAATGTGGAAAAAAGCTGTTTGAGGAGTCAAAACGTAACTGGATTTAGAGCACTGGCATAACCTATGACAGCTGAGCCAGGAGGACATTTTTTTTCCAGGTGTGAGATGAATAAATGCTGATGTTTCAGTATAAAAAATAAAAAAATAACTCATGAATAATCTATTGTGTAGTCTAGCTGCCAGTCCCAAACAAATGACCACTATGCCTTGCCAGAGGAGGGGGAGAAAAGGGCGAACCAAAATTGGAGATAATACTTCTCCCAGAAAACCCTCAAAACAAAGGAAAGGCACAAAAATGCAGCACTGATACGTTTCATCCCCTGGAGTTAATTTGCACTATGAGCTCAGCATCCTAACAGATTTTTCTGACGCGTGGCATTGTCATGACATGAGACAGCCGCGCAAAAACCTGACAGGAAAAGGCAGCGGTGGCTCCAAAACACCCACAAAATGACAGGCGTGAGTGAAAAGCTGCACACAGAATATGAGAGGGTAAACGTGTGCATAAACATAAACATGCATGTAAAAATAAGTGAGACCCTTCTCATCCCCCACCTGGTGACAGTGAAACCTTTGCCCAACAATATGAGCATCAGAAGGAACACCAAGAAACTGACGGAGAACAGTAATTTCCCTGGAGATGCGCAGAGAGGTGGAGAGAGGCGGGATAAAAAAAGAGAAGACAGAAGGGGTAATTAGGTTGTCGTTTCCGGATCTGAAATATCAGAGGGGAACAATAAAATCAGGTCAGCATACACATACTGCATCATACACACACAGTCGCACAAAGTCATGCATGATCCAACCTCCGCCCATCAAACCAGCTTCTCCATTTCTTCAGGCGCACACACATCCATCATCGTCCACTCATCCATTCTGCTTGGGCAGCGAGTGATTTTCCAGCGTAGAGCCGGCGTCAGTCATTCAGCCGATTCGAGGAGAAACTCACCGAGAATTTTCAGGCTGAAATTGCCAACTCCATCTCTGGCATACAGGCCCCAGTAGACACAATGGAACAACAGGCTGAGTACTGCCAAGAGGAAAAGATGGTGGGAGAGGAGAAATGGGAGAGTAAGAGGAGGCAGGAAAGAGGGACGGGGTTGGAAGGGATAGGTGAGCGGGCATTAAAGAAAAGAAGTCAGAAAAAGACGTGGGATTAAAGCAAAGACGCAGGACAGAGGAAAATGAGGGGGGGTGATAATGAGAGAGGAGAACGGGAAGGCGAGAGAGAAATGGGGACAAAAAGAAGTGAGAAAAGCAAAGGAGAAGAACTCATAAAAAGGAGGTTTGAGAGAGATGGGAGGAGAAGGTGAAAAAGAATTTAGAAGAAGCGAGAAGGGATTTGGAGTGGGGACAGGCAAGTGAGAAAGAGGAAAGCATGATAAGAAGTTGAAAGAAAGCAGAGGGGACAGGATGAGAGGAGTGGTGGAGGGTGGGGGGGTTCATCAGTTACAGCACGCTTCACTGAACACTAGTGCAGCTCGTCTGTTCGTAATAGTTCCTATTCAGCGTCTAATAAACCTGATAGTATCTGTGCTCTTGAAATGCGGATTAAGGTATGAGATGCTGCAGCAGTGAAAGAGGCTCATAAGGCCCTAAATGTGTGTGTGTGTGTGTGTGTGTGCGTGTGCGTGTGCGTGTGTGTGTGTGTGTGTGTGTGTGTGTGTATTGCTGACATACGTGTGTGTCTGTCTGTTTAGGACAGAAGCTCTTACCCTCCACACCTGCTGCTGTCATAAACATTTTGTAGGTTGTGTGAAGAAGCTGTCTTCCCTTCAGGTTGTCTGGAGGGAGAAGAAGAAAACAACAACCAGGTGACAGAGGTGTGTGTGTGTGTGTGTGTTGGTGAGTAAAGATAAAAAGGATGGAAATGTGCTAACAGATGGCGAAGGAGAGTAAGAGAGGTACAGAGAGTGTGAGACAGAAGAAAACACCAGAACAAGAGAACGGGCCAGATAAATAGAGGGAGCGATCATTAGTATGGATCCATCTTGTGATGCCCATCTCCAGATGAGGCTCGATACATCTTCTCTGTTCCGGCTACCTAATCTGAGAGGAAATATTCCTCATGCATATTTAAGCAGGCTCTTTTACTACCAAAACAATTCAGCAAACAGGCGAATGGCGAGGAAACGCCATGAGGGGGAGGGTTTTAAAAACTCATGACTGCCTTCTGTAACCACTGACTTAACCAGTACAGCCACTCAAATCTAAAAACCTGCCAAGTGTTCAGAATACTTTGAACCAGTTACAATTATTGTTTTATATCCTCTATAGGAAAAAGTTTTCAGACTTTCATTTTTCTGCCAATCAACAAACGAAATTAATTAAAAACTGGCTTCAATTTTAATGGATTTTTCATGAAACCTGCAGAAACTAAACAACATATCACAGTTTATTTACAGTTTTCATGATAGAAAGTCATTTCATGGGCTTTGAGAAATAAAAAAAAAAAAATCTATTTTGCTGAAGGCCACAAACAGAACAAGTCAATTTGGTCTCATTTATGAAACATAATCAAGTCACAAATGACTAGAATAATGAAAACTTGATCATTTCCAGTTTCATCACAGGAATGAAAAGGAATCATAGCAGAGGTTTAAATATCATATTTCAGTGTGTGAATGTTATGTCTGACAGAAAAAAAAGGTTAAATAATTTCACAGAGATGAAAAATCTGACACCTCCCATGAATGTGACTGAGTGAAGCTGGGAGACGCTGCATCAGCTGCTGCTGACTTGACACTTGTCATTAAAAAGCCATCTATAAAACCACTAAGACATGGGAAAGATGACCGGTAGAGCTGATTTATGTAAAAACATGAAGGTGAGGGGGAAATGGGAATACATGTTTTTAGCCCAACAGGAACAATATGTAAAGTAAAAAAGTGACACATCTTCTTTCTATTCAAAGTGGGAGATTGCGTTATTTGGTTTTCTATTATTACAGAAAGTCACATTAAAGGCACACCGTGTAACGTTTTCATATTTTAAAATCTTTTCCTTGAGCCAGTATGTGATAATATGACCCTTTAATGAAAGTCACTCATCTCCATCTGATGCTTGGATCTAAAATACCACGTTTGCAACTTCTGAGTCTCCAGCCCGGTGCCCTGAAGTCTCACAAAGTCACGTATCTCATGAGGCTAACCCAATGTGGCCAGCTGTTCTGTGTTTTTAGCTCATGATTCCTGATTTTTTTTTATCTCTCCCTGCTTGAGCACAGCTGGTTTCTTTGAATGAGTGATGAACCGCTCCAGGAGAAAGCAGTCAAGTCAGAGGAGACATTTCAACACTTAGATTTAGGTGTTTCTGAGCAAAGACGATGCTAACGTTATTACAACACTGATTTAAAATGGCCACTAGGGGGTGCTAAAAACAAGTCAAAACTGCATAGTATGCCTTTAAATGTATGTTGGGTAAAACTATGGAATAAACTTCCAGTTAAACTACAAGAATCTCCAAAGATTTTTCAGTTGAAAAACGATTTAAACAAATACGAAGAAAAATGTATTCAAACATCAAATAGTAATAAAACTAATATATAATATTTGATGTGCAAAGAGAAACAACAACTGAAGAAAAATGTTTATTATAAATTACTTTTGGTTATAATTTGATTTATTGGTTGGATATGCTTATCAGATAAATCTATAAAATAATGCATATTGGCGATAAATCATCATTTGTGAATTATGGAATGAATGTTACCCTTTCATTCTGTCATGCAGCAGTAAATGTACATGGTATAAAGTACTACTAAACCCAAAACTGATACCAAAAATAACTTTTGGCTCCCAGAAGAAACACCTCCTGAAATGTGTGAAATGCTAAATTTTTAGTCCTACTTTTCTCTTAATGAAAGATCAAAGATCAACTATAGGACAACTAATAACTGTAACTAACCCCCCCCCCCCCACACACACACACACACACACCACCTCGTCTGCCTGGAACTAGTATTCTGTTTGTCCCTCCTGGGCCTCCTATAGTTTCCTGCATTGTCTCCGTTATAAATCAGTCAGCTGACTGTGCCTCCTGATTAGAGGACTTTAGAGTCTCTCATGAGTTTAACTGAATTGTTTCAGACAGAATGTAACATCAGAAGCTCCAGAACTGTACATTATACAAGAAAAAAACGTGTAAGATTTTATTTCTGAAATGTATTTGAGAAAATCCTCAGATCAGATAGTGAATATGTCCATCAGCAATGATGGATTCTTGACTTCTCTTTTTGAGGGTTTTACTTTTCTATGACATTTGCATATTTTATTGTTGAAAACAAGTATTTTTACCAGAACTAGTCTTTAGGAACTAATTCTGATTTGGACAGCTCATAAAACACTTCCACTCTTAAGTTATTCTTAGTGGGTTTTGCATCAAGTTCATAGGCAGAAAAGGTAGAGAACGTCTACAATAGCGTTGAATGTAATTTTATTCTAATTCAATCGACTCACTCCACTAGCTCCAACAAATCAAGATAAATGTCCACACAAGAAAAATTTAAATGAAGACAGCCTGGAGGTACACTTTTTTCTCCTTGTAGCTGCTACTCGCTGCAGGGTTATTTCAGCTTTGATTTTCATATGACCAACTCACTTCAGTAAACTTAAAGTTGACTCCTTTTTCTACTCAACCAGCTTCCTTTCCATTAAAAAAATCTTTTTTGCCACGTGTGCTCTATCGTGACAAACTCTAAGCTCCAGGAGAAAATCTGTGCATGCATCACCGTCACATCCCTGAAAAAACATGAGAACTTACTTATATTCTATCAAGAAAACACGGCAGATTTTATAATAGAACTCATAAAAAGTCCATTTAATGATTACTGTGAGCTTTAAAAGTCAGAATAAATTGTCTCGAGGGGAAGAAAGAGAGGTTTGACTAAGTACAAAACGTAGTACTTACAAGCAAAGTAGCAGGAGAGGAGGAACACCAAGGAGAAGATGACCAGGAACGTGATGTCCGTCTCCAGGATTCCTGTGAGCAAAAGTTAGAGGAATTAGAAAATGAGAAGAAATATTTAATGGGAATAATAAAATAATAAAGACGAGAAACTGATTAGTACTCCGGCAGAGAGATGTGGTTACGGTCGAAGCAGAGTATGAGTTATCGAGGGCGGCATTGATGACGTTGGAATAATTAATTTAGACGATACATGAGCATCTTCTTCTCTTCATCCCTCCCTTCCAGTTCATCCATCATCGTTAATTCATTCAGCCGTCCCTTCATTATTGCAATTTGTTCAGTGCAGTGTGCTTTATTGGCCGTGCTAAGTGGTGTTAGCTTGTGCCATCGGCTATTCGTTCCATAATCCCTCTCATTCTGCCTAATCGCTCTTACCGAACTCATCTGCAGAGAAATGCTGCGTCCAGAAAGACTGGCCATTGGTCAGTTTCATCTCATACTCCAGCTGTAGGCCTTCTCCCTGCAAGAGAGGGGAAAAAACCCAAAGAAAAGCAAAAGAGGAGGACGTGTTTGATTAAAAATGTATTCTCTTGCATGGTTACAGGCTTTGTGATCTGCAAAAAAGATGATTAATGTTTTATGCTGCAGTGGACAATTCTGCAGGTTCAACTGGCAGCAAAAGGTAATGACTTATAGATTTATATTTAAACACTCTCAGGACACCTCAGTTTTTCAGTAGAAGACTGAAAATTGATATTTATTGGACCTATTAGAAAAGAAAAATTATGATCTGGAGTTAAAAGCCACACACACTTCAGAGTTAAACTCCTGGAAAGGGAGAGCACTAGATTAGACAGCCCAGAATTAAAAGGGCTTTACTTTAAGCAGTGTTTTACCCATAAAGTCTAATAAAATATCTCGTTATCTTTTTATGCACCAATCAGTCACAACATTAAAACTACTGACAAGAATGAAAACCACTCATGAGGACATGGTGTTTATGTTTGAAGATTAGGTTGTGCAGAGAGATTCCACTTGAGCTGCCAATACAGCTCTGACCTTTCAGGACATGGACCTGCTGTGAGCATGTTGTGGGCTCACAGAAAAGATGGCAACAGAAGTTTAAAGCAGCAGGTGGGACCTCCATGGATTGGACTTTTTCCAGCACATCCCATGAATGCTGGATTGAACTGCATCATCACTTCTGGCTCTCTGACCCCCTTTAACCTGCAGAAATGCCTTTATTCCTGTGCCCTTGATACAACAAAGTGTTGGAAACATTCATCAGAGGTTCTGGTCCATACTGACTTGACAGCATCACACAGTTACTGCAGATTTGTCTGCTGCACATCCATGATGTGAATCTAATGTTCCACCATATCCCAAAGGTTCCAGACTGGATTGGAATCTGGCGACTGGAGGCTGTTGGAGTCCAGTGAACTCATTGTCAAGTCCAAGAAACCAGTTGATGATCTGCGTTTTGTGACACGGAGGATAGTTGATATGAGGCAGGATGGATCCAGACTTCATGTTAACACAACCATCTGAATGCTGCAGCTGAAATCGACACTCATCAGACCAGGAAACGTTGTTCCTGTCTCTTCTGGTCCAGTTCTGGTAGTTAGCCTCAGTTCCTTTTCTTAGCTGATAGTTGTAGTTCATCTGCTTCAGGGTTTAACAGGTTATGGTTCAGAGATGGTGTTCTGTAGAATCTGGTTGTAACATGATTATTTGAGCCATTGTCTTTTTGTCATCTAGAACCAGTCTCCTCTTTCTCCTTTGACTCAAGTGATTGAACAGGTATACCTAATAAAGTGGCTGGTGAGGGTACATCTAATGTCTTGTCAACACCTTAGAAAATTCCACATCCATGCCTCAGACTGTTTGACTCTTTTGATGATGAGATTTCAGTTTTTGGTTTGAATATTCGTATCATGTTTTGCTGGCATTTCCAAAATTTAAAAGAAAAAAAATTTATGGCGTCATTCTCAAATATGTCATCTCATTTTGTCTCTTATCCTAGAATCAGCACATTAGCCTGACATAATTTTTACATGTACAAAGCGCCCAATTTATCAGTTAACGGCTCAATCCTAATGAAAACATAAATATTATATTTCTCTCATCCTACTGATTTTAAGCTGCAGGAATTTTTCACTCAAATGATGAAGACGGTGCTCTAAGCTTCTGACTCCAGTGGATTAACGCTCCTCTCTCTCCTCTTACAGCACATTATTGTCATTTACTTTGATGAGGCTGGTGCATCACAAAAATCCCAGGACATCCCACTTTAAACAGCAAACCCAGATTCTCCCACATTTCCTGGAACATGAAGACAAAAAAAGTCATCTTCCCCTGGGAAGGACAGGCGGTTGATTTGTCTGTTGAATGTAATTGTGTTTTGCAGTCAACGAGTCTCCCTACTGGCCTTGAAGCACCTCGGTATCTCCCAGGTGAGAGGAAGAGGTAGTGGAGTGGAATCTAGGCTGTTCAGCTCTCTGTGCTGCTATGACCCAGATTAGAAAATATGGACCATATAAACTCCTCTCTGACTTCACGCTGTTAGCAAGATACTTTCATTTTTAATATAAAATGTATTATTCATTAAACTGGTTACATTAAGAGTTCAGTCTGCTCTACACTGATTATTGAAAAAAGATTTAATGACTATGCAGAAAACCAAAAGGGAAAAAAAATATTGCAAAAGTAACTCACTCCCCAAAAGTAAACTGCTTCTGGAATAATGTTATTTTCGGCAGTAGCAAACAAAACGCATCAATCTGTAGTGAACTTGGGAGGTGAGAAAATAAAAAATAAAAAGAGAGGGATGGGAGCAATGAACAAGAGAAAGGGCACAGAGATGGGTTGACAATCAGAGCAAAGGGAGCTCATTTCACACAAGCAAGTTCAAAGCTGATGGAGTTTGCGCTTGTTGCAGTGGAGCGAGGGAACAGAGGGAGAGAAGGGAGGGAAAAAAAGACTTTGATTTCATTTGGCAGACTGAGACTCCATTTTACTCCCTCTATCAAAAAGGGCGAGAAGCATGGAGCGTGCACTGCCACAAAATCAATACAGACATAAAGAGCAAGGAGACAGAGATAAAGAGAGTGATAGATGTGGAGAAAGTTTAAAATAAAGGTGGAGAGAAAGGGCGGGTGAAAGAAAAAGGAACAAATGCAAATAGGTACAGGGGGATAGGCGGAGTGATGAAGGAAGAAGCAGCAGGAATTCTCTGCAGGACAAAACAAGTGACAGGATGAGTCTGAGGCTGATGGCTGGTTTTGGGTATAAAAGCCACCTGATTGACTGCACTGATATCACACACTGTAGGTGTTCTTTCAGTCCTGTGGCTCCCCTGTGCTGCCGATAACTGCGTTTAAAGGGACTTCAGAGTATTGAGATTTTTTGCTCTGGAACGCTGCAATTGTTTTTCTGGAAAGTGTGGTTCAAGTTTACACAGCAAACCCCGCTGGACACCTAAACAAAGTATGGCTGAGTGTGTTATTCCCAAAAGTAGTTTTTAAATGTGACATTCTGAAAAAAAAAAAAGTGCAAATAATTTATTATTCCTGCATTTCTCTGAGTTTGTAGAATCTACAAAAAGAGATGTTAATAAAAAGTTTGAAATGTTTAGAAATCTAACTTCACAAAATATTCACCAAAAGCAAAATCAACAAACTGCTTTGACTTCCAAACATCAAACCTTTAGTCTTCAATACAAGCTCTGTCTGATGAAGGATCAAGTCAGTTTGATTTCATTTTAAACCTCCAGCTGTGAGAGGAAAAACACTGAAACCTTTGAATTAGTTTTGTTTCAAACAATATTTCAATCAACAGACAAAGTAATTCACTCAACTGAACCAACAGGGGAAAAATGAGCCTTCAGATTATACACATTTGTGGTCAGAGGTTCAAACACATTAATCCTGGGTATGAATGCATTGATTTTGGGTTTTTAATAATCAATTTGAATTGTTTATGTTTAAGAGTGAAATGAATTGTGTTCGTTCATTTTAGATTGTGACACTTCTACACCTAGGAACACTATACTGTCAAGTATGGTGGTAGTAGCATGATGCTGTGGTACTGGTGTTGATTAAAAAGCAGATCGTGCATCGGCAGCAGCCTCTGGATCAACCTGCCTCACACATTAGATCAGTTCCACTTCTACTCACTGGCTTTTGGCTCTAGTTAAAATTGATAACCTGATTCTGTTCCTGAATGTTTCTTGTGGTTTTTGATTTACTTTATAGCTCTAATACTTTGTCTACTCTTTGCTATCCATAATGCTTGCTGTAAAGCACTTTGGTGCAGCCCTTGTTATAAAGTGCTACAGTATATAAATAAAAATGACACTGACTGGTGCATTGCACAAAGTGGATGAAATAACAAAAGAGGACTAGCTTCCTGCTCCTCAGCTTCACCTGAAATCATAATCCACCAGAGGTCTTTTCTGCATGTTTTAGACGTTTCACAAAAATCAACCAGAAGCTTGTTGATGGCTACAAAGAAATAAGGTGCAACTTGGTAAGGGATGTTTAACCACATTTTACTGGAGGTTATATAAATGTTTGTGTTTGTGTGGAAGACAAAAAAATCCACAATAAATTCAAACTTGTACACCCAACTCTAGCTGCTAAAAATCTAACATTTTTGTTGCACACTAAATGTTTATACTCTAAAAATGTGTTTAAATCAATCAATAAAAACCCAAAATTAATGATGTATGTTTATAGTGCATGTAAACATCTAACCATAACTGTATGTTTATGAGGCACATGCTCTTCATTTATATAAACATAGCAGTTTAATGTGCTTGAGCTTCTGATGTCACCAAAACTGTAGATTCACAGCCATCTGAATCTGGTGTTTGTTTGTTTGTTTTTTTTAACATTTCAAAGATTCTCTGAAGACAAGAAAATCACTATACTCATCGTCATACAACTGGAATAAGTGCAAAGCCATTTAACATGATTTTTTTTTAACGTTTATTATTTTTCAGAAGGCTTTTCTACAGGATTTGAGAACCTAACTGCAGGGAACGACTCCCTGCCCAGCAGGATGGTTTTAGTGAGGTCAGGTGATAAAGTCTGATTCGCTGTTGGTGTTTCAACTCACCCTGAAACTGCTTGAGGTCAGAGATTTTAAAGGCCAGAGAAATGGTTCAAAAACAAGCTCAGATAAACAGTTCTGCAAAGGACAATGCTCTGTGTGTGCATGATATGAAGACAGGCATGATGAAATCACACTCTGTAAAGATTAAAATAACAAAAAAAGTGGTTTCAGACCAAAAATACACTTCATTGGTTAAATAGGTAATGTTTTAATTAGTTAGTTGAGATAAAAATAATAATGTTTACAATCATTTAAGACACCGTTTAGAAAAAAATAGCCTATTTCTAACCTCTAATTTGTTATTAATTAGTTTCAATCTCATGTGGTGCTAAATTTGGATTATTTTCAATGATAATAATAGGCATGTTTATGTAATTATCTCTCAGGATAATGAGTTAATCAAAAAGACACTGACAGCTGAAGAGTTAAAAAGCTGTAGCTGTTATTAGGATTTAATAATATAATAATTTATAGTCACATTTTCAAAGAATCCCACATTTTACAATGGCTTCCCATTTACACTGAGGAATACAATAAACAAATCATAAAGTCTTCTCATTTCCTATACGGATTAATATATTACCCAGGAGACTTGTAACGATGTCGAATCCTCCTGCTATTATTTCTTATTTATTACACTCCAGAATGCAGCACTTCAAGTCCAAACTGGCAACCCATCTGGCACAGAGGAAGAACGTGCTCCTGCATGATGGTTTCACGTCTTCTACTCTTCTTTTTTAGCCTGCGCCAATTAACAGCTGCTTTAATTATAGCTCTACTTTAGTTCCCCAAAAAGATGATCGTGTGTCATTAACAAGAGTTCTGCTCAGAATAAAGAGGCTGGAGTTGATTACAGCTTTCCTTTCAGTTTTAAAGAGCCACAGCTAAACATTCTGACAAGTTACTGGGTTCAGTGATACAGCTGGGCTGATCTGTGTAATGGTTATTTTCAAAAAGGCGTCCAATTAGTTATGCCAACAAGTAAAAACACTTCTCAAAACAGCTTTACAAAATGTTAGAAGGTCTGCTTTTTAAGGGTTTGGTGTAGAAGGCTAAATCACACACAGAGGCAATTTGCTTCTTTAAAATAAAACACCATCCAACCACAGGTCTTTAATCAAGCTGACCAAATGTTATTTATATTAGCTGTATATCTTGTTTCCCCCTATTTAAAATAATAGTAAGTTGTAGTCTAAAGGTTTCCTGTGATAAATAAGTAGAACTGACTGGAAATGTTAATTAGAGATCAGACTTTATCTCATGCAGGTAAAGGATTTAGAAAATAATTATCAGCTTCAGTTTTTTGTTGTTGTTTTTTTACTGGCGGACATGGACACAGACTCACAAAAGCCCAAATACAAGATGAAAGTAAAGCTGGATAAAAAATAAAAATAAAAAAAGACAGTAAGAAGGTGTAAAACCTGTGACAGTGCCAGGAAAAATGCATCAAACAAGCAAGAGGGGTAAAGAAAAAGGACCAATAAGACGGGAAGACGGAGAGAAAAACACAATTAAGATAAGGCTGACGGGGAGAAACAAGAGATGCCGAGGTAAATAGACATGAAATGGTGCGAAGCGTGTCACAGCTTGGTGACAGGGAGATGAAAGAGAGCAGGACATTGCCAAAGATTGTGAGCGACAGCAGGAGGAAAGATGAAGAAGTGTGAAAGCAAAACGAAAGCGAGAAGGCGACCGGCGCGAGATGAGGGGTGGAAATTGGCTGCAGGACGCAGCATGCATATGTCCATGAGAGAAGAGACGAGCGTTTATACTCAGATCGGGCAGCATTAGGCGGTGTGTCTTTCAGCGGACGCTGGCATGACACTAAACCACACTCTGCAGGAAGCATCCATTCTAATCATATCTGCTCTCAGCCGGCAAGCTCAAAAACAACCCTCCACAAAATTCATGGGCACAACTTCTTACACAAAATTACACAGAATCCAGAGCCTGGTGCTGTTTCAATATGTCATAAACAAGCGTACTGGCATAAAGACCTTATTTTCACTGTCATAACATCATTAAAACACTCCACACAGATTAGAACTCAACAACAACAAAAACACACAGATCTGCTCAGCGGATCTGTCCTCGACTGAAGTTCTGGGGGGAAAAGCATGAGTAATCTCAGAGCTATGATTACCTGAGCTCAGGATGTCTACATCAACCCTGCCCCAGTCCAGATACATAAAAACAAACAACACAACCACCACTTTATTCCATTTTCCCTCAAAACAAAACAATCCAATCCAAAAAGAAAATTATGTTTAACAGACCATAATCCTCCCAACTCATGTAGTTGACACAAAGTAAGGACCCTGACTTTGTGTTTCCATGACCCACATCAGGGTCCTGAGCCCAACTAGGGAATCAGACAAGTATCAGTTGTAATGTCTGAGGAGCTGATGGACTCATAAGTAGTGGAATAGTTTATTCACATGAGGATTAGTTCTAGTGGTTTAAAACAGGAAATCGTTTCATAATGCATCCATCTACCTGGGTTAGAACCACTATAAGCCACAGGGTTGTCCCTCCTTACAGTATTTTACCCATTTAGATTTTAGTATGGGACATTTTGCTCAAATAGGAAAGGATACACTAGAGCAGAAATATGCTCACATGCATTTAATATTCATAGAGACGCAGCACAAACCTTGCCTTAAAAAATCCAGCCTTTTAATAAGCCTTCCTCAGGTTATGCTGGGTATATTTCCACCTGAGGTTTTCCTATTTAAAAATCTGCTTCTGCTTCTTGTACCTACAGTCTGTCCAGGTTTTATATTCAACCTGAAAAAAATGGACATGATGTTAAAATAACTAAAGAAAAAAAGCTTATTTTATGAATCCATAAGGAAAGCACCTAGAACAAGCTGATAATAAAATAACAAAGAGAATTCCATCATGAATACAGAGATGGGTTTACACACAAACCCTCCCATTCTGTGTGCGTCACCTCGTAAACCCACCCTCGTAAAAGACAGACAGCGAGGGTCAGAGGTCAACACATACCCCGCACTTGCTGAGAGCGATGTACCACCATCTCTCCCTCACCGAGCGGAAACTGCGGCCACCCACGCAGCTCAGAACCTCCTCGTTGTCATCGTCCTCCACCTAAGAGAAAGAAAGAAATGCACAGAGGATGTTGTTATTCCAAACAGGCAGTGCCTTTTACCTCAGAGACACGCTGAGTTGTCACACTAGACTGGGAGCCTGAGATATCAAGACACAAGCATATTTCACACCCCAATATAGCCCGAAACGTCGCAATGAGATCTACTAACCCTCCCAACAACAGAATCATGCTGGTAGTCACACCTCCTACTCTCAAAAACAAACAAGTTGGCTTAGTTGATGGAAAAATTAAATAAAACAAAAGATTGTTAAAGGAAGAAGAGATCTTTTGGGATCAACAGTGAAAAAAAAAATGCAAATTAGTAGATTGTTGTGAAAACACATTAGGGGCCATTAGCTCTCACGTCTCCTCTTCTTTCTGGTTTCCCCCCCCCCCCAATTTGACATATTTCTGTGCTGTTTTGCATCACAAAACAACATGCAACAGGACTGTCTGGTGAAAAAAAAAAGAACACAGAGTCACTGTGACACACAAATATGCTGCATGTAACCAAACAAGAGGGTAAGAGGTCACCTGATTTACAAAACAGCATCAAAACATTGGGTCATAACAGATTTCGCTACAAGGTGTAGGATGTTGCTCTGCTAAAGTATATGTAGATTATACATCCCTTTGTGTGTGTGTGCTCTTACCACACATCCTGACCAGGTGTACCGTGTGGTGAGATTGATGACCTGGTTGTTTTCAGGCCTCAGCACTGCTTCCTTCTGGTCACAGCTCTGCAGACAGTTCATGCAGAAAAGAAGCTCAGAACATGGCAGACTCATCAGCACAGCTCCTGGAGTAAAACATTAACTTTTTAAGTTATGGAAAATTATTTAGTTGACATTTCTTCATCAAAAACACGTCCACTGCTGTTAAACTCCATGATAGACCATCCTGCACTGAGACAAAGCAAAAATAGGTATTGTTAAACAAACTACTGAGTATTTATCGTTCATTTTTTTACTAGATTGTTGTCTTTTTTCAGAAAAAAAATTTAGCCTTAACATTGCAATCTGCTTCTAATATATATATTTGCACAAACTTCTCACAAGCTGTGATTTATTGCTGTGCTGTTTGCATATAAAAAACAACAAAACTAAATGAGTTTTTACTTAAAACTGTCCTTCATTGCCTCTGGTTCCCTGTAGCAGCTGCAGTAAAAGCACACTCCTCTGCCTTTCAATCCATGAATTTGTTGATGTGTGAGTTCTTAGTATTAGTGCCAAATGTTGAGCGGAGAAAGAAGACCAGAGTGTCTGGCTCTGGATATCAGAGACCAGAATCTGACAGAGAGCTGAGAAGTGATGTGATGCCTGTGAGTGCTCTAGAAATATCTCAACAAGGTGTCAGGCACAAGAAGATTACACCAGAGATCAAATACTTCAGCCATAAAATGAGTGAATTAAATGGATTTATATTTTTTTCTGTGCTTCAACAGTTTGGCAACGGCTGAAAATGAGAAAAGATTCCTAAAATTAATTCAGAAACTCATCCTACTATGATAACACAAGTGACAGCATGTTTGTAAAATACAGGCCCAGACTTACAAAGATGTTTTTCTCCATTTCTTGAGCATCATTCGCTCCTGCTGCCTCTCAGTGTCAACTCAAAAAGTTAATTGCTCTAATTATAATCTGGCTCTAACACATCCATTAACTTCAGAAGGTGAGGTATTCACACTCATTGTAGTTCTTGCTGCAAAGTCTAAAGTTGGACTTCTGTCACAAACTAAGAAGGAATGAAATTAAAAGAAAAACAGAAAAATGCTAATGAGCTCCAGGTTTTAATGGATTAAAAACAAAAGCATTCATTAAAAGAGGAAATTCTACATTCACTGTATCAGCAAGAAATCCTGCTCTGGACTGCATTTGTAAATCACTAAGTGGCATTTAGTTTTTCAGACCAGTACTCTGTTTTCTTATTTTCACTTGATAAATTAAAAAAGTGGTCCTTGATATCTCTTCCAGACAATGAGGACTGTGCTGCACACTCACTGTTTAAAAGTGTTCACAGCCATACTGGTGGTGCAGTGTGGGAATTATAGTTCTTTTATGCATTGAACTGGATAAAAATAGGGTCATTTTCATGTAAAAAAATGTAATTTTTAAACACATTTTGGGCAATAACACGTGTAAAAACTGATGTCCGTTAAGGATGGTGTGATGAGCTCAGTCATCCGAGACGGTCTCAAAGTGGAGTCACTGCTTCTCTGCCTGGACAGAAGTGAGTTAAAGTGTTTGGGCATCTGGTCAGGATGCCTTCCAGGCAGGGAGGTGTTTAGAGCATGACCCACCAGAGGGAGGCCCTAGGGCAGACCCCGAACATGTGGGAGGGATCATGTCTCTTGACTGGGTTTGGAAACACTACACACAGAGGAGCTACGGGAGGCTGCAGTGATGAGGAGTCTGGGGATTTCTTCCAATGACAGCATCCCAATAAGTAGGAGAAATCTTGATAACTAAGCTCCAAATATGCACTTTGTCCTTTTTAATCAATATTTTATTAGAATCAAATACAGCTCAAACTATGAAAGTGTGTGTAAATACAGATTTTAATATGACTATATTTTATTTGTTCTAGTTTAGCATTGAAAGTTAAATTTTTGCATAAAATCTATCATGCTCCAATTTTTAAAGAAGCAGGTCCATCTGAGGCAGAACTCTCTGGTGTCTCAACTTGTAGATGATCATTTATTATTGATAAATAACACTAGTTTTTTTTTATCTATTTTTAGAAATAGCTGGAAACTGACAACCCAGATTTCATCTGAGCAGGATGAGAAGTTTGCAATCCCTTGGTTCCAGCTAAATTGTGAAAATTACTATCAACTTTTGCTGTGACGGGTGAATAAGCATTATTCTTCCGTTATCGTAGCTTGTCAAAATACATGACGCAGAGAATGTCAGAATCTCACCTTTTCAGGCTTCTTGTACACAGCCGGCCACTGGGAGCTGTCATCAAAGTAGAGCAATATGTTCTGACAGCAGCGAGACTGCACAGCAGAGAGACAGTGACAGAAAAAGACACTGCATTGGGATGTGCATTGATCAGAGAGGAGTCAGTCAGACAAGCCGAGGTTTATGGAACAAAATTGGTTCCACAGTCTGCAGGCTCAACATGTTAAACAAGGCATGGGTTAAAGAGGAGGAGCAGAAATACAATATGGTGAGATTTAGAAGAAAGAAAAGGGAGGCGTGTGGGGGAGGAGGTTGGTACCTGTACGGTTTTTACTAAACTAACTACCATTAATGTAGTAAACTCCCACCGCAAGGGCGCGTTTGACTGATGATACAGTGTCGTACTCAGGCTCAGACAACCGATTATAGCTTTTAATAGTTTTATTAGCTATTAAGCTAACACCTGTTCAGTGTCTACAGAAGTCAGAAGCCAGGTAATCAACTGAAAGATACAAAAGCGAACAACCATAATACATTAATAAACCAAACTTATCAATAACTGTACAATCTGTGTATACTCATATTTAAACTTAAACACAGTTATTGTTACAAGCACACAAACTCACCAGCTCGACCTCACTAGTCAAAACGATAACCACAAAAGAAGATCCGGCAGATGGCGCATATAAGCAGGTGCTGCCACATAACACCCCAAAATGCAGATACAGTATCACTCCACCCCAAATGAAGTGGTGATTTAACCTAAACACTGGGCTTAGCTGGTAGTGAACTACAAGTAAATACATTTACATAATAAATAATGGGAGAAAACCACACAGTACCAGAAGAAGGAAGGAGGAGAGGAAAACAGCATTTCATATCAGGAAGAAAGAAAGAACAGAGAGAGTGAATGAAGCAACAGAAAGAAGGGATGAGAGAAAGGTGACAAGAACATTTTGTGTTGCTGAATTACAAAGTTTGGCAAGCTGAGCTGGTGTGAAATAAACAAAAAACTATTACAACCCAAAATGAATGAACAATAATAAAGAGTGGAGTCAAATCACTTCAAAAACAGATTAAACCATAGAGAGAAAACCTTTTTAAATGTCTGATTTGTTTGTTTTGAACATGTTACAGTAAAGGTTGTGTGAGCAGCAGATTTATCATAGAGCTGCATCACATCCTCTCTCCACTAAAGTCTCAGCTTTTAGGAACAAAGAAAACCAGCTGATGTAGCTTTGAAAAGAAAATATCTTCACATTATTGCTTCAGGAACTTCTTCAGGTATTAAGCTGTTGGGAGCATCATTACCTTTTCAAAATGTCTGGAATGTACCTATGTAATGTTACATATTTATGTAAACTGTCCCCTTGTGTATTACTTCCTGCACGTAGTGCACTATTATTTGTACTAATTTACTTGTTATTGTATTATTTTTAGATTCTTTTGTTACATTTTTATTTTACTTTCCCTTTTATTGTCATTTGAGCCCTGAACTTTGATGTGCGTTTTTAATTTCACCTAGTTATTTATGATTAGTAGGACACTATAAACATAAAAACAAAGATTTCTGCAATTTTGAAAAACTTACACGTTAAAACATTAAATATTATAGTGCAAGAACCCAAAGTCTACATATAACGACACCGGATCTCGGGAGGCCCAACTTGAGTTTTTTGCACCATCACCATGTCTGCTTCTGTGTGTGCTGCTTCTCACAGAATCAATAAATATCTGTCCAAACATACATAAACTTTTGCTAAAATATAAACACTCACAGTATGTTGTTTATATTTGAGGTCGTTTCAACATCTGATATTAATCTGATGATATTTGTACTATTTATAGTTCAACAATGAAAAACTGTAATGGCTGTTGAATCATTGCATTTTTATTTTATTTATTTATGTTGTAAACAATTTTTTTTAAAATGCATGACTCAGGCAGATAAACTTTAAAATTTAAGTCATCCTACCTTTGGATAACGAAATCGAAAATCCAGCCGTCCAAACTCGGTGAGAAAACAGAAACGTGTGAGGAAAACCCAGTCCTGAAGAGAGACAGAGTAAAAAGAATAGAAGTCAATTAGAAATTACATAAAGGATATTTTATAAAAGGAAGGGCAGTCTTGAACCTGAACTATGCAGGAACAGCTAACAGAGCATGTTCACAGTGATGACGCAAACACAAAGAAAAATGTTTTACCGTGTAAATTAAGTTATTTTTCATGTGCTAAAAAACTCTAAATACACAGTGAAAATAAATCAAATCAAATTACAATGTGATAAGAGAGAAAAGGTTAAAGTTTGTGCCCAAACTCACTTCACAAAGACATTTTATACTGCTCCATCTAGCTTTAGCGTACACAGGAAATTTAACTATATTTGCATGAATAAATGCAGTTTATTTTTTATTTTCTGAAATACTTTTTAACTGCTTCAGTAACCAATGACAGCTGCAGTCCAGTGGAGCCAGATGGCAGAGAGCTTGTGAGGAATTATTAGTGAGGAAAGTTTCAGAGTAAATAATGATTGTTTATAGTTTGTAACCCACACTAGAAATATCACATGCAGCTAAATTAATCATGTTTCATTTGATTGAAATAAGTAATAACTAGTAAATCATGTCTTGACCATCAGCTTTGCATTAACAATATCTCATTTTTAATGGATGTTCTGGAAGACTTTTTAAAAT
Organism: Callopanchax toddi; assembly: GCA_006937965.1. Lineage (NCBI taxonomy): Eukaryota > Metazoa > Chordata > Actinopteri > Cyprinodontiformes > Nothobranchiidae > Callopanchax > Callopanchax toddi. The sequence continues at coordinate 1,421,365 of SSNR01000025.1, read as the reverse complement.
TGGCCTGAGGTGTTTTTATTTTGACAATGACTTGGGCTTTTTTTGTAAAAAAAAAAAAAAAAAAAAAAAATCCAACTGATGATTTTTTGTGTTTGTCAGAGGATTTGCTCACAATAAAAAAAAAAGACGAAGCGTAAACTGAATCCCCGATGATCGTGCTGCACGGTTTGTTATGAGAAATGAAAAACAAATAAATTCTTAATCACATGCGTGCCAGATTTCACCACAATCAAAAAAACGTCTTGAAAAAAATCTGCTGAAAATTTCACAGCTTGGGAGAAGAAAATGTGGAGCCACATAGAAGTAAAAGAAATAAAAGTGAAAAGAGCAGCTTCAGAGAAGAAAGACAATAAAAGCCGGAGAAGACATTTTGGGGGCAATAAAAAAAAGGGAGGGAGTCAAAATGGGACTTATAGCAGCGGGGAGTTTTGGAAAATGTTAAAGAAAAAAGCAGGAAGAAGTAATAAGCTGGTGGAAGGGAAAACTGAATAGAAAAGTGGACGTAACGAGGTAGTGGCAACTTGTACAGAAGGTAAACAAAGAAGGCAATAAGAGTCCGCTGAGAATGTTAATGAAAAAAGCCCCGTCCACTCTTAATATTATTCAGCCATCAGCTTGGCAGCGTGAGACCAGATAATAGTGCTGATGTGGCGCTTCACTGAGATTACATAAGGCACTGCAGCAGGGGTGGTATGACAAATCAGCCACTGGTGGTCCCAATATGTGTTCCAGCTGTGGGCAGACACACTCTACACACAGATTGTACCACTCAGCACATCACCAAGAGTATTTACTGTTTACACACACCATGACTGCCTGGTACAAACTACCAACGGAGGCAGACAAATTAAAATGATTAGAAGACTCTAGGAAGTAATCATTTAATGACAAAAACTGATCGAAAATGCCATTAAAAAAGGTGCCTTTACAAGTCAGTAATACAAATATTTTGTTTCCTAATTTTGATGTTTGTTCTATAATTTATAGCTCCAACATTCTTCCTGCATTATATGATAAAAGCTATTATAAGAACCTGAACAGAGGCGCTTCCATTTTACTGTGGCAGATGGATGAGGACATACACCAAATTACTCAGCAGCAAAGAGATGGAGGAAAAAAACTTTGAAAGGCTGCAAACAAACAGTAACTAGTAAAAACAAGGATGCCTCTGTGGATTTCAGCTCTTTCTTGTTTTGTGTTTTTAAAGGATTTTTTTTCCTGCTGCAGACGGAAAGTAGAAAGTGGAAGAGATATGGGGAAGAAGACTAACACAATTACAGATGTAGTCCCTCTACATTATGCCACCCACTCAAAACAGTTATAAATGAATAAGTAAGTGTTCAATTCTATAAAAATATAACTATTTTCTAGGTGGAGTGTGGAGGATAAATTTGATAACTCACTACTTGAGGACAGAAACTCCTCCGTAGCCTGATTACATGACAGAGGATCCGTCTGCATCACTTGTCAGATGACTGCAGGGTGAACAGACGGTGTTTAGGGTGGATATTGAGCTTTAGACAGACACCTAACATCAGTAATCTAACTGATGTGAAAATCTATAGAGTCAGGTCCTGCTGTGCTGAAGCCTTTATCTGTCCACACTTATGTAGGTTTTCCTGAGTTAACAATTGTACAAGTGAAGCAGAGAAAAATGGTTTGATTTATAACAAAGTCCTCCTTCAGAGGGGATGTGAACATGCTGTTGGGAGTATGAGTGAAAGATGTCATAAAGATCATCATCCTTTGCCTTTTTTTTTTTTTTTTTTAATGGGGGAATTGTAGTGATGCTCTGATTCTGGTTTTGAGAACCGATACAGATTTCTGATTTGTATGCAGCTCTGATCTACCAACACATATTTTGGCCCTTCCCGTTTTATCTCAAAGAGCTATAATGAATATAATTAATAAAAAATCTCTGATTAACTTGAAAATTCTAATTCAGAAAGTAAAAATAAATTCCAGAAATAAGCTCCGTTGTTCCTCGTGTGAGATTTCTGCTTAGCAATGGGGTGTTTGTGCATTAAAAACATTTTAGAGTTGCAGATTGGATGATTACCAATTAAGAGGAGCATGCAGAATGTTGGACAATCACATGTTGATTTTTTATTTTGTAGCATTTCTAATGAACTGAGGAAAGAAGGCCCTTCATCAGGTTTCAACACTTAAAATCTGACTTCTTGTAAACGTGCTTCACCCATCTTCAAAGTACTTGAGCTCAAGAGCTCGCCAATGATTACAAATAATCCTAACTCGATTATCTTTCACAAACAAAACTGTGCAAAAGTCTTGAATCACCCAGACTTTTTTTTGTGGTCTTAATCATAAAGTTTCTTCAAGCTTTCTGAGGTTTTCTTTGGATTTTGCTAACATATTTTTAGTTCAATGTTTAACCAGTTTTAAAAGAAGTCGCTTAACTTTGGCCTTTGAATCGTTCAGATCAGTGACCAGCTGTCTGTCCAAGGCTAAATTCACTCCGCAACATACACAGAAAAGTATGTGACATCACACGAAGCCGGCTGTGTTTACAGAAGTAAATATGGATGCTACGCATCTCATGTGCTGAGTGTAATCTTGCTGCTTCTCGCCTCCTGGCACAGCGTTGTGACATCTGAAAATTATGAGCAAAGAAGTCAGATTGGGCCACTTTTTTTGCCTGCAGTGTGAACATATCGCTGAAGACAGTTACTTCCCATTTCTTTAGCTGAATCTATGAAAATCATCAACAGTTTGACACCTAAAATATAATTTTAGCCCAAACAAATTAATTCCCAAAAGAGTTATTAGCTGAAAACTTGACATATGAACTGAAGGATGATGTGTCTAAAGGTTCTGTTTCAGGTCATTGCTGGATTTTGCCCTTTTTCTTAGACGTGACTTTCAGATGCTGCTCATATCCTGCAGATAGCTATTTTTAGGCCTGACATTTCTTATTTTATCCTTCACTTGTCCACTTTTCTTATTTTTAAGCACAAAATGCACAATATTATGTCAAGATCAGGTACAAGGACTGGACAGAAAATAGGTGGAAAAGCAGCTGGACTCTAAAGAACTTCAAAAAGCCTAAAGGTCAAAAAATTAAGATTAGGTCTGGGTTCTTCAAAACAAGAAGGCATGACTGGTTAAGCTGCCTTTCAGTCCCTGTTCAATCTCATTCAATTATCTATACAACAGAAACATACAGATGAATGACTGAGAACATTTATAATAGAAATCTGGATATGTTAGACAGCAGTATGCCATATGTGATCACATTAGTCGTGCATCATGTTTATGCTGAACCTTTAGGGACTTTTGTGTTGTTTTAGGGGTGACATTGGAATTAGAAATGAAACTAATTCACTGGGTCTTCAGTTCCTCAGATCATGAATCTTATGTTCTTTCAGGCAGACGATAACAAACCCTTGGAGTGCTCAGTTCACAGCTGAGATATTTTATACTTGGAGGAGAAGCTCCAGTAAGTAAATAACCACGGTAGAATTAGATAGATGCTCGTTTTGAATTCAGCAGGGTGGATCTGTTCACCAGTGAAGAGTAGCGTTCATCCCCCTTAGAGATCTAAGGTGTTAAAAACAGGAACGAATCGTTCCTTCTCACGTATGGAAATGAAAACAAAACAAGGAAAAGTCTCTAGGCACGATAAATGAAAGAATACAGTTTGTTCTGTTCTTTTGATTAAGATTTAATAAATGTGATAAAAACTTTGTATTCTATTTGTCTTTGTATTCATCCATGAGACATGTTTGAATAAAAACCAAGAATGCTCAAAAAGTTTGAGAATTTTAAAACTTCAAACAGTTGAGTCTTCACAAACGTCTTCAGATGCATATGGTAGTGTCCATGTGACAAACTGGGAGATGCACTAATTTAATCAAATGATGAAATCTGTTAAAATTTCAACAACAACAAAAAAAAATCACAGAATGGAATCACAAAATTGTATCTCAAGTCCAGAAAATCATCCAAAACCCTTATATTGTGTTATATTGTTGCATTTTAGACTTCTACACAATAAGGAATTATCTTTAAACTATGGTTGGACAGTTATATGGTAATAAGGTATACTGAGCATCAACCTAACCCAACTCTTGATACTTTAATCTCCTCCATGTCTAAATAAGTTGAAATATAATTGCTCTTTTATTCTAAATTCTTCTTCTGCTGCCATTCCTGCAGCTGGAATATTTTCTCTATAACGACGACTACGATTCAGTGAAGGTACTGCAGGAAGTGCATTTTCGTGTAAACTGCTGCACAGCTTGTTAAATTAATCCCAATGAGCGGGTTTTTTTTAAAAGCCCGACTTTAAAACGTGTCTTCAGTGACAGAACTCTTAAATATTAGGTCAAACCCTATCAACACATGTTGCTTTAATTATCCTCACAATTAATGGAGCAGAGGCCATCAGAAGCTGAAGAGGAGTGAAGTGGGACAAAAATAAAAGAATCAACACGCAGAACCTCATCAGACTGGATATTGTAGGAAGATCATCACAGTCCACAAAGGTGATGGAAATATTACAATACATTACACCTTCAGATTGGGTCTTCAACTCAAAGTCTGCATCAGAATCTTTTGAAAATAACATTTAGGTGACATGTTAATTCACTAATGTTAATGCAACATTATAAACCTATTGTCTGAGAAGTTATCAAATTTATTTATTATTCAAATCACTGTTTTATGGCACATAACAGTGAGAGTAATCATGTATTTTGGAACCCTTAAATAATTTGAGGAAGGGAATTAAAAAATGAATATCACCCAACCCATACTTTAAACCAACTGTACTCTTAAAGCCCTGAAACGCCACTCAGCCACACAAGAACCCGTTTCACATTTCATCCTCTTCAACAACCGGACTTCTTCTGCATTAAAACAACCCTTAATGTTCGGCGCTAAGAACACTTGATCTCTGACCAACCAACAAACCTCCCCATGCACCATTATACTGTAATTACCTCTGCCCAGCGTTTTCCCTACATAAACAAGGACAGTAATTTCTGTGCTGAGGAATAAAGTGCAACCAGAGCAGCATAGCCCAGCCAGCACTGCTGCCTCCATATATCACAGTAAACAAAACCGCAGCCATATTTCAGCTGCTGCCAGCCAGCTTCAGCCGCTGGAGCCTCTGGGTTATAATTCAGAGAAAAAGACCGGGACCCATGCCCACCTCCGAGCATGGTCGAGGGCGACGCTGCAGGCTGTAGCCATGACAACCAGGGCAGGAGTGGGAAGAACTGACCCAGAGATGAATCCCTGGGGTGAGCAGAAAGGGGTCGTCAAGGTTGAGATGGTGGGAATGGAGGGGGGTATCATTTAACTCACCACAGGGTAGGACGATGAAAGACCTCATTGTCAAAGAAACACTCAATGAATTACCTGCAAACATCTGTCTCTTGCATAACAGCATGTCCTGGTTGTTCTGAAAGCTGCATGTCCACCCATACACACCAAATGTACCAAAGCCAACACGCCCTGCCATCCTGCATTTGTTCCATAGCAACTACAGCATACCTTCATCTACAGCTGCCATAGAAACATCAAAGGAACGTATTCATTTACAACGGGTGATCTCTTTTGTCCTCTTGCATTTGTCCTTCAGAATTTCTACTAAAAAGCCCAGCAGTGGTGCATCGTTCCAAACAGTGATCCTCAAAGCAGATAATTAGTTTGAATTCCTTCCAATATGAGCCAATTCTTACACACACACACACACACACACACACACACACACTGAGGACAACAGTTGTGAACACACTAACCGCTACACTACTGATCAGTTACAAAGCAATTAATTCATTAAGTTAATAACTTCAACTCTATTACTAAACAGTTTACTCACATCAATAATGAAGTAAAATTAACAGAAAGGATTTGGGATAAAAACACAGACTCCTGGTGTTAAAGATGAAATGTATAGAAACCATTGAACTGGTAGGTCAACATTTTAGTACCAGTATTTTATGGAAGTGTGCACCAAATTTAACTGGAAAAAAAACACACACAAAAAACTATGAAATATAAACATGTTTGTATAAAAAGTTAATTACATTACATTATTATTACCTTAAAATTATAGTATATTTCTTACCTTACATTACACCATCACCCATATTGGCTAAAATGTTCAAAATATGCAAAAAACAACATTTATCATTGGGTGTTTTGAGTGTGTAAGTTAAAGAATTAAATGTAACTTAAAGTGAGGTCATACAAAAACTACACAAAATGGTCCAAAGTTTGTGAAGACCAGGAGGAGGTTGATGGAAGATTTCATTCCTAAGCTGCAGGCGCTAATATGCTGCCAGAACGGCCACTACTCTTCTAAAAAGGCTTTGAACAAGACTTTGGAACCTGGCTGCGGGGATTTGATCCCTTTTCCGCTGCAGGAGCTTTACAGAGGTCAGGCGCTGATGTCAGGCGATAAAGCCTCGCTTGCAATTCGACATTCCACTTCCTCCCAGAAGGTGTTTGATGGGGTTGAGGTCAGGTTCTTTGTAGACCAGTTAAGTATTTCTACAACAAATTCAAAAAGTCGTTTCTGTTTGGACTTGGCTTTGTGTACTTGGTATGGACAAGTGGAAACAGAAAATGGCACTCCTCCAACTGAATAATCAGTGTGTTCTGCAACAGGTTCCCTGGAAGGGGTGAGGGTTAAAATTATAAATAAATCTTTAAGGATTTGCATGTTTTAAGGTTTCAAACGGAAGAAAACAAAAATGACACTGAGCTGGAAGAAATGTTATGCATTTTTATTAAACACAAAACTGATTAGGAAAATATTTGGAGGGGGACATGTTGAAGACATTAATCTATATATGCAGCCCTGATCAAAGTAAACCAAAAAATACAGCCTCGCTAAGAAATGACAACACACCAACCCCAGAGTCGGTGAGTCAAATTGTTTATTATGATTAAAGTTTTCATATTGTGCAGTCCTATTAAATAAAGCTTAAGTCGTTTTTTACAAACTGTTTTTTGTTTTAAAGTGAAAATTGTTGAGATTTAGATCAAAATATAATAATTTGAAGACATATTTGAAAAAGAAAAATGTCTGATGTCTGGTTGCATGTTGGGCAAAAGTTTCATTCACCTATACGTAAAAAGCCAAGACTTAAAGCTTTATTTCCACATGGTTTCACACAGCCTGACATTTAACTGGTGTTTTTCTTTAATTGGGCCATCTTGCTGTGACTTCTTGGACAGTCTAACGGCAGCAGAGTTCACAATTAGTGCCATCACATCAGGGCACTTAGGATCTCATTTTAAACTGACCTCATTTTGATTTGCATATTTCTTGACAGTGACTTGAAATATTAAAACGCAACAGTTGAAAAAGGACATTTGTAATAATAAAGCATAACAATAATGACTCATAAAAGCATAACAATAATAATAGTTTTTCTTTTAAATTCCAATCAACAAACATGTAAAATTAACAGACAGTTTTATGGTTTCCATCATATTTGTTATGTGCAATTTCAAGAGGTATTCAGTTATGGTTCAAGTTTAATGCTAATAAATAAACACACACAAGCTGTAGAAAGACTAATATTAAACTGCTACCATATTAGGACTAAGTGACCTAAATCGAGATAAACAAAAACTTGACAACTTTAAGCTTTCGCTGTGACAGCTCCTGGTGCAACCCTGTAGTTACTGAAAGAAATTTAATAAACAATGTTGACAGTTTCTAAGTCTTTTTTCCTAAGCATAAATGTCTAAAAATCTCTTTAAGCCTATAATTGGTATTTTCTGCTCTTTTCAGATAATGGTATAATGGATAAGACAAATCAATGGGTAGAGTCATCATACGTTGCAAACATGCAGAATTAAAGAACTGTTTTAACAATGGAAACTTTAAACGAGCAGATTGTTTGTTTTGAAAGCTGATCGCTAAATTTGAGCGAGCTTGTGGCGTTTCATAGCTGTCAGCGCGGTTCGTCTCAAGCAATTTAACTTTTGTTTACGCCTAAAAAAAGCAGCACTAGTTAGCCTATTGTAGTCCAGTGTGTATGGGTGTGTGTGTGTCACTGGAGAGCAGCAACAGTGGATGAGGTGTCTGCCTTAATCTCCTTTTAGTCCTCCTATTTCCCCAAGGCCGCTGCATTGTGATGCAGAGTCACTCAGCCACTTCCTGAATAGTGTTGGTTTGTGTGGCTGCACATGTGCATGTGTGTGTATGTACACCCCATTAATCAAGTGCTATACCTTGATGCAGTATCTAGTCAATTCAGCACCTCAGTGTTTGTGTTTCGTTTTAATTCTTGGTTCAGTCCTCAGAGTTTCTGTCCTTTCATCTCGATGGCTTTCTGTGTTTTTTCTCCTCTCTTTCTCCCAAGATCCATGTTTGCTTGCTAAGCCTCATTAACAATTAATTACCAGTCAGCTAGTCAAGTCACCCCTGGACCACTGGGCTTCTCAATGATTCATTAGTCAGGGTTACACAACGCTGCAAAGCATAAACACTCACACACACAGACACACAAGTTTTGTGCTTTTCTTTCTGATGGAGGATTCTGTGTGATACAAAAACACACATACACACAAAAACACATTAACGTGAGCATATGGACACATGGAAACACCTCACATGCATGAGCTCACCTGCACACATTCAGCACCTGTATCTAATCACAATGTCCTTATTAAAAAGACATGAAGGAAAACTGATTGAGTCGGGCTACCCACGAAAGGTTCCCAAAATGTGCTTCAAAGTCAAACTCAAAGACGTCGCAGTGACTTCTAAGCCCTGCTTGGTAAATGTTAAGAGTTCAGAACAGCTGTGGGCACAATGAAATGTGACATTATTCAAATTAAGACATAAAAACCTATTCTTTTTTTAATTTCTATGATCTCATTACCACCTGGAATCTGTAGCTAAATCAAGAGTCACATCCATCACGGCTTTCTCTTCCCCACAAGTTGTGAAGTGTTGGCTTTAGGAGGACAAAAAGGTCCACTGAGTTGATGAATATGGTGCCAAAGTTTTAAATTAGAAACTGAACTTTCAAGGGCATTTGTTCAGTTTTAATCATTTTCAAAAGGACTAGTCCACAAATGGTCATTAACGGCACGGACAAAAGAGGTTTTTACCTGCCTATTACCAAGTTTCTGTCAGCTTGCTCTCATCTGCCCTGGTGTGTAGAAAATTAAAATTAGCTTGTTTAAAAGTTTGCACTGCAAAAAAGTGCACATTTTCAAGGGCAAGTAGGTGTTTCACTACAAGTTATACATTTACAAGTAGCTGAACAAACTGGGGCAACTAAATTTAATACAAAAACTGACTTACAAATTGTTATTAATCTTATTAAGTGCTTGTTGATTAGATTTACATATTATAATGATTTTGATTTTAACTAGTTTTTCTGACTGAAAATTCACTTGAATTGCCTTCTCAACAGGCACCCTCATTATCATTTTATGTTTTCTTTTTAGTCAGCAAAGTTATTTTTCTGAGCTTCACACAAATAGTGACAACAGGCTGTGGACATAAACAGACAGAATGTGGATTTAGAGCCTTGCTCAATGGTCCTTTGTCGTTGGGTGATGGAGGAGGGCAAAGTTAAATTTATTTTCTTAATTTTCCCAGCTGATTTTAAAACAGTGTCCTTCCTCTGCCCTTAAATACGCTGCACCACTGCCCCCTCAAAGGGACATTTTATCAGCGTGTCCATGAGACACTTAGTCTAATTGTACACATCAACCAGCCCACAGAAGGCGGCTGACCAGCCTTCTGCATCAGCAGCTCTGAACAACTATGTTTGTGTCTTACTGTATTTCTTCACCCAGGTAACAACTTTCAGCAGCTCATCCCTCCCAGTGTGGTAAATTTCATTTGTCAATTCACAGCTCAGCACAAACCCTGCCTTCACCTGTGCAGTTCCGTTGTGAAGGAGCTGAATGTGAGTTCACACTGCGAGTGTGAATTAATCTAAGAAAAGAGGGGTTGAGAAGTTAGTGAATGACCTTGGAGCAGCAATGCACAAGCGAGGCTGATGAGGCATTAAACTACAACTGTTCTCAATGTTGTGCATCCAAGATGTCAGAGAACACTGACCAGCATCATTCACCAGAGACCAATCCAAATCTACCTCTATTATTTTCACAGCAATGAGGGATAGAAAACACCATTTCAGTTGGGGTCTAGAGGCAGTATTTGGAACTTTAAAACAGTCCTACAAACTTTACTGGGACAGCTTTATGACCCAAAACCCCTAAAAGATGCCCCAACTATACTGCAGCACACAAAACTGAACTGAAGCTAATCCGAAAACTATGAAACTAAAAACCCTTAATATTACCCTTCCTTTAAAACACATCTTCACCTCTTAATCAAGGACTTCCTTTAGGCGACTTGTTTGTCGTCCTTGTAAGGAAACACATACCCATAATATGAATTTGTAATTAGGTCTCCACAAATGACACATGAACCACAAACAGGAACAACACAACATGTCACATAGGATTATGCCTGACGTCATCCGTATCAGATGTTTTTCACCAGTTCAGAAGAATTAAAAACAAAAAAAACAGATTTTAAAAAGGGACATCAGCAACAATTTCACTTACATTAAAGCCATTTTTTAAGTACTAATGGCATCTTTGAAATGTGGATCTGCAGCTTTTGTGGCGAACAGAGAAGTTTTAACTGAAACTGTGACTTGAAGCTTATATCATTCTTTGAAAAAAGATGACACCGATAACCCTCGCCTGAGGTTTTAGCAGCAGCGGTGACTCAGATGATAGAGTGGGTTGTCCACTAATCAAAAGGTTGGTGTTTATACCTGACCTATCCATTTCCTCCAGTGCCCAAGACTCTGAAATCCAAACGGACTAAATTGCAGGGGAGCACCTTGCAGGGCGGCTCAACCACCATCTGTGATTGTGTGTATTACTGGGTGACAGAAAACATATCATAGAGCTTTGTTGAATCTATAGCTAGAAATGAAAGTTAGATGCAGACCATTTACTTCATTCTCAGCCAGAGATTCTGCACCATTTCTTTTGTTCTGGAGTTTTATTTATAATATAAATGAAAGTGAAGCCTTATAGGTTAAAACCAGTCAATGCTACAATACTCTCTTCACTGTATTGGTTATCATTTATTTATCTATTTGTTTTGCAGAAGCAGATGCTCTAGAGAAACACATAAGTTAGCAATATTGACTCAAATGTTATTTCAGCAGTTGTTGCCGATATGGTTTGTTGAATCATCTTCTACCTTGCCCCCTCAGGTGAGAACGGTGGAACAATTTAGCACCGTACACTCACATGCAGTCGCACTATAGTGGTGACATTTTGCTAATAAACCTTTATTTATTCTAAAAATTCTAAAAATCACTTATATAAATCTTAGCTGAAATCATCAGTCCATATTAGCTGATGCAAACATATAAACTTGGCACAGAAAGTTTTGCAGGGGATTCTGGCACATTTTCTGGAGCTGCTCACGTTTAAATGTTGCTCTGATAGATTTATTGCCAAGAAGCATTGTTACAACAAAGAAATAATCAACCAAACACAAATTTCCTTACTTTTTGTGCTGTTGATATTGCCTTACATGTGATGAATGCAAAGTCACTGATCCAGCAGACCAGTTCTTACTGCACAATAATAATATTTAACCCCAAATTTTGGACCAAAATCCAGTTTTGATAAAGATCTATCAACGAGTTAGAGGTGTCCATTCAGACAAGCCATTTTTAGCTCGTTGATCAATACAGTTCAAATGGACCCAACTCCAAGGTGGATTTCTGCCACCTTAAAAAGGCTTTAATCTCCTAAATTTCACAGCAGTTCATGTGAATGTTATTTATGAACCTTTTCACTGCTGCCAGGTTACTTGAGCAGAAATATTTAGAAATTTATGCCAAACTTGACCAACGGAAGCAGCTGAAGTGCTACATTTGCTGCTGTTGATATTGACACTTGTGTAAAACCAGAAAATTCAATGTAAATAACAGAGTAAGGCATAATTGACAGCTGTGTAAAGGTGTATAAAATATTGCTATAATGAATAATGAACAAAAAATGAAGATGCTGGTAATTTTTTTGCTCAAAGCTCCTTTGATCAGCAGGTGTCTTTTCTTTGAATTATAATAAAGAAATTAATTTCTCAGCACATATTCTGTAAGAAACTACTGACAGATAAAGTGGACATTTCTGATATTTTATTAATCAAGGTACTTGCTAAAATACAAGTGTGTTTGTTGCATAAAACTTCCTCTACTGGCAGTCTAGAATGTCTAAACAGGTTCATTAATCTATAATCTTTACTGCAGAGTCCTGGAAGAGTGGATGACTGTCCGTTTAATCAAGAGCTTTTCACACCCACACACCCATACACACACACACACACACACACACACACACACACACACACACACACAATCTTAGAAGTTGCCAAGTGCTACCTTTGCTGCATGGCCACCGAGCTGCTCCACTGGAGCAGGTGCAGATGCAGCCAGCGTTCAAGGGCATCAGAACAGCCATGTATGGATGAATGCCTCTAGTTCAGTTCATCTATATTTAGATCTCCATCATCATTCTGGGGATTCAAACTGGTCAATCGGGCTATGATTCATTGTCAAATTTACTGAAGTGAGGACAACTTGTCGGCTACACTAATTGCATGTTGACTTTGTCTCGAAGGAGCGCAGGATTGGTGCAAAATGTTAATTATAATCTTTTTTTGTTGTTGTATAAACAGCTAAGCCACAAACTGCGAAATTACAGAGCCTTCTCCTGTTGCTGGTCTCAGATTGGCCAAAGAACAAGAGATAAGGCTTGATCAGGTGATTATTTGAGTAAACACCACAAATATAGAATCAATCGTATCAGGGAGCCGGTGCCTATCTCCAGGAATGATGAGGCGAGGGACACACACCTTGGACAGGTGGCCAGTCCATCACTTTTCAAAATGTAATCATTCTCAGCTTTAAATTTGGCCTTTACTATTGATTCAAAGCTAAATTATCAAACACAGACAATTTACCTCATTTTGGGGGGGAAAAAGACATTGTTGCATAGTTTGGTTTTGTCCTTCTTTGAAACTTACTTTAAAAAGGAACAAGTCTTCTGTTTCTCTATGAAAACCTTCCCTAGCAAAAGAAATAAACCATAAAGTTTGGATTAAGCACCAGTAAATAAACCTTCAGCATTTGTGGCAGTTTCGTTAATAAAAGTCAACGGTGACGACATTTATAGACCGCTCATTCTACAGCTCATTAGTGTCAACCAACTTCTACCAATATCAGCCAGCAGAAGTGGAAAAAAAAACTGCTATTTTACTGGTCCTGCTGTATAATGTGATGCTGATCCGTCTGACAGCAGAACCCAAACCAGTGAGTCCAGTTCGGTCCAAAGTAACCAGTGGGTCCAGTTCTCCACAGAACCGACACTGTGCGCGAGCTGAAACCTGACGCACACCTGTGACGGCTCGTCTAATCAACCTGGTGTATTCACGCATTTAGCTTAAAAACATGTAAGCTAAACCTTACTGGAGGCTTGACTGGCAGCCGTGGGCTGGTGGGGTTTGACTGGGACGGCGGTGATACCAAACACTGTCACTATGAGGGTGAAAATCGCCGCAGACGCAGATGAGGAGGCGAAGAGGTTGCTTGTTTTACACGGCGGAGGCAATAAACAGCTAAACATTCGTAACTTGACTTGATTCGACTGTCTCCCGAGCCAACAGAGACACCTGGATACGCAGTCGAGTCGATGTCGCCGTCTCGGGGTGACGCGTTAAAGACACCCGGCGCTCACCTCTTTAGTGTCCACGATGCCTTTCACGTATTTTCCGAAGACTGGGTCCACGCAGAGGACGCTGGACAGCACGGCCAGCCACAGGAGTCTCTCCCCGACCCTCACCTCCATCTTCCTCTCTCCCCCGCAGCCGCTCGTCTGCTCTCGGAGCTCCCCGAAGCCGCTGCCTCTGCTCGGGAGCGCGCACGGACGGAAGAGCCAGCGCAGGAGGCGAGGCGCGTCCACGCGAGGTCCCTTTCGCTCTCCTCCAGCTGCTGAAGATGGATGGTGGTGTGTGTGTGTATTGAGTGCGCGCCCCTTTTCCGCTCGTGCCTTGACCACGCGACGCGTCCACACAGTCGAAATGCCATCCCTGATTGCAATCATGTTTTCATCTGAAGTCGCACACATTTAATGAAGTGGCACTGAAAACAGCTGATGCCTGGCCTCCTGGTACAGAAGCAATTATATTATTAATCAGAAGATTTGATAAAACGTCAGTGGAAGAAAAGGAGTTTGCAAAAACGAGGCCACTCTGTTACAGGTAACCACAGGTGTGTGTTAAAAACTAATCATTTAATCAGGTCACGAGACCTAATTACAAAAGATGAACAAAATCTGAAAGGAAATTTTTTAAAGTGTTAAATGATTCACCTAATCAATATAATTGGTTGAAAATATATTGATGTGAAAAGTGTGAATGATTTATTTTTTTAAGGAAAACCCCTATTCAAACCTACTTGGCCCCTATGTGAAAAAGTAAATGCTCCCTTTGTTAAGACATTGTCATTTTAAACCCATTATTTAAGTTCAGTTCCACTAGCCACACCCAGACCCAATTACTGCCAGACCTGTAATTCATTACTTTATTACAAGCTGTCTGACAACATGAAGTAGGCTAAAAGATCTCAAAAAGCAACACATCATGCCCTGTTGTGCACTGCAGGCCTCACTTGGTTAAAATTAAGGTCCGAGGTCTTGATTCAGGAAAAAAAGATGGGACAAAATGGCATCCAGGAGTCCCAAGGCCAAAACCTCTCCTGACCCAAAAAAACAAGGCCCTGGTCTTTGCAAAAAACAACTGATGGGCCAAAAATGTAACTTTCTGGAAGGAGTGTCCCCCGTTCCTTCTGGAATTAAACTGTATTTCATAAAAACATCAAACTAAAAGTCAAACGTGGTGGTGGTGTGATGGTGTGGAGCTGCTTTGCATGTTCATGTTGGAAAACCCTCCTGCATGGCTAACTGTGAAACTTTTATAAAGAAGAGTGAGACAAAATTCCCCCACAGGGATGTGAGGGACTGCTTACTATTACAAACACTTGGAAGTGTGTGGAAATACTAAAGCAAATAACGGTTGGTGTGATATTTTCAGTTTTGTGAAAATAAATGATACACCAAAGACAGCTTTCAACAGTGAAATCAAGTAAATGAATAAACATGGACACAACTGCAGCATTCATAGGAGAATATATTTATTTAGATAAAAATCAAGGACACTAGCATACACATTGTGTATTACATACAGCATTCTAATAAGAAAGCTGAAAAAAAAATGCAGTCAAAAAAAATCTGATTAAAAATTCTGAAAGTAAAAATATCTGCATGAATCATACATTTTGTACACATTCCTTTCTTTTTATTCACAGGTTTGCACTTGTGGTGTTTTCAGCAAAATAGAACTTTAAAAATAAACATTTTCTATTCTATGGCTTGTTTTTCTCTCCTCTCCTTTTAATGACTGACTACACAAGAGCTGTTGGGACACAATTTGCATATGGAGTGCAGACAGGTTATCGACAGACTAGCACCTGCATTTCAGTGGTAACAGATAGGAGCAAACAAAACAAAGCAGCTGTTCCAAGACTGGCTGCTGTCTTTGGTTCTGCTTCAAACATAAACCTATAAGAAAATCCATCCAGCTCTTGTCGAGAACATATCACATGGAAACATTTTTGAGATGTGCTCAGAGTAAGTTTGACAAACTGTTGCATTTTTACAGACAGGCTTCAAGAAAACTTCCATTTAAAGTTTGTAAATGGGCTGGTGTATTATCTGTGAAGCCAAAGCTTGAGGTGACGTATTGCTCAGCAAAACGTTGCATCACTGCATTTCTGACACAAAATGTGAAAAGAAAAGTGACACTTGTGCTTTAAAATGAAGTATCTGTACTGTAACAGCAGCACTGTCGAAGTAGCAGCTTCATGCTTGTAGCAGTATTGGACTTAACTGAAATTATGATTGGACAAAAAAATAAAAAATATAGTGAAATGAGCTGTTGGAGGTTAGAAAAACAACAGCAAAAATGTTTCTCCTTTTAAACAAAGGAAGGATTTTGTTCTCCAACACCAACAATTCAAACATATAACAAATATAAGTCAGCATCACAAATTTAAATGACAAATAACTACAATGAATTCAGCTTAAAGCTACGGAAATGATAAGAATCTGAAAAATCAACAAACTGTCAGGAATGGATGATAAAGATTTCTACAAAAACACCAAACCAATCCCACCTAATGGGATTTAGGGTCCATTAACAGTGTTCATGAATCCCAACAGAACAGAGGTATGAGGCATATGAAGGCCAGTATCGACAGGTGCAACGGTTTGACACTTTTAAAAATATTTGTGTGTGTTCTTCAAAATTAATGAAAAGTCCATATCATCAAGCAAAAGCAGCTCATTTGGAGGATGGACAACATGACAGAAGTGTCGCTCAACAAAAAAATAATTTTTGCTATGAACAGTCTCTTGACAGTGAAGTGGCATTCTTGTTTTTATGTGAACACGTGACACAAAGACGGTGCTTCTGTTTCGCTACAAAAACACAATCTAACAAACTACAGTCACGTAAAAGCACAACATGCAGACTTCGTCTGAGCCCCAAACAGCAAAGAGGATAACAACGACACATATACAAGTCTGAGCTTAAAATAAACTTGCTCAGACCGACAAACCAACTGCAGTAAAAGTGCAAAGTGAGCAAATTTTAACACTGGTTCGAAATCTCAGAGTCTGTGTGTAACTTCTTCCATCAATCTGACTAAAAATGTTCCAGTAAGTACCTCAAGCTGACAGAACTGACTATGGTCTAATCCTGTAGCATGACTGCTGCTTAAAATCCTGCACTTCTACAGGGGGAAGGATTTCACACTCAGAGCATCAGCTAAATCCTATTCATCAAACAGCATCCCTCTCTGCAGACCTGGCAACCCCTGCTCTATTACCAAGCAAAAGGCTGGACACAGCCAGCATTGTAGCAAATGTATCAGGGACCTGATATTTATGGACCAACCTCCTGAAGGACATTTTTGAGAATTTTAATGGACCCTGATGAGAGAATGTTTAGGAATGTGTCTTAAAGTTATTAAAAACAATAAAAGAAAACACATAAATGTGTCAAACGAGTGCAAAAATATCCACTTTTAGTCCACTAAACACAAGTCAGTGGTTTTTACGCAGCATTTTTTTAAAACAGCTTTTCACAGCAGGGGTTCTCGAGATTTGCCTAAAAGCATCTGACTTTTTACAAAAAATAAAACAAGCTGTCATGTCAGAATCCCCAGACTGGAGAAAAGTGGTACTTGGACACAGTAAAAACTAAACGGAAAGACCGTAACGACTCGTGAGGAAGTCTGTGTCGTCGAGTTTAAAATATGTAACCATAGCTGAGAGCCAGGCTTTTAACCTCTCCACGCCATTTCCACAGGAAAACTAAGCAACCATTTCCAGTCTTTAAATAATCAAACTGCCTATTAAAACACATCTGAAAGCTGAACTTAATTTTTCTTGCATTTGCTTGTTTTCAAATGAATGCATCAGTTTTACTGTAACACTCAATAAAATGCAGTCTTTGTCAGCAAAACAGCACAGTCCCTTTGTAATATTCACCATCGTCTCTTCTGACACTATAATTTACTCAGAACTTGATTTGAGCTCGTTTGAAAAGGTTAATGAAATCAGCAGATGGATAATGTATGCTGAGGTAAATATACAGTATATATATAAAACTATAGTAAATAAACAGCAAAAGATTATATTAAATAATACAGTTTACAACTTAAACAAGTCAGTCAGGATTCAGGGATTATAACAGCAATATAAACTGACACAAATCACAAAACTGACACCCCGAAGTGGAATTCACAATATGATTAAAAACAGCAACACAGTCTAAAGAAAGGAGTGAATCAATTCCTCCAGTTTTCAGTCGGTTGTGTTTAGCTTTCTAATTCTATTTAGGAGAGAGTCAACATAGTTATGATCACAAAGTGAGCTGTATTGACTGCCAAACAGGCATAATGGAGAGGACAATGTAGAGTTATTAAGTGTGATTTAGAGTGGATCCCTAAAGGACAAGTGGCCATTCTGATGTGGACGCCTCAACACAGAGGCATACAGTGTGCCCACCGGTATCTGATTAGGGCCTGCCTCGGCCTCGATGAATCACCCATTCAGGCCTCGTCTTAAGACTGTTCTGCTTTATGTTTGAGCCTCGCCTGCCTGACAGAGACTCTGTTAAGTATCGGAGCTGTGTGTGTGTGGGTGAGTGCTGGTCTTTGATCTAAAAAGCTTCAAAATTATCATCTCATTCTGAAACATGGCTGCCTTTTGTGGGTGTGTTCATTCTGCCTGCCAGATTTGTGTTGGTGTATAAAGATGAGAAGATAAGTGGCAGGAATTGTGAAGCAAAGAAAGATACACTTCAGCGCTCCACCTCTTTGTCTTTCAAACGCTAAGCAATCTTCTAGACCGCTCCCTCCCACCCTCTTCCCGTTTATCAGGATACTCTCTTCGTCTCTCGTTTAGACATTGCACTGCCTACTTCAGTCAGCCTTTCATTTACGTTCTATTTTCTTCCTTGGGTGAACTGCAGTGTTTTTTTTTAACTAACTTTATTTAAGCACCAATTCCACCAGCGTCAGTGTTATTCTGGGCTGCCACAGCAACTGCGCCCTCCCCGTCAGAAATTTTAGCCCCTCTCCCGACAGCTGGCTCCTCATCCTCAATAGAGCCAACAAATAGAGAACCAGTTTCCCCAGAAGGAGCTGATACGCCCCTATCGGTCCGTTCCAGCTTGCGGTGTTTGCGCGGCTCTGGGGGTGTGTCCTTCTGGGTGAAGACGGTGCGAATTCGCTCTACGCAGACGTTGGCGGCCTCCTTCGTCTCCCTGGAGAGCTGCGATAGACTGAGGAAGCCGTGGGGGAGGTCGTCCACTACGCACAGAGTGACGGGCTGGTCTATGCTCCTCAAACGCTTGGCAAACATCACGGAGTCATCTAGCATGGGGTCTAATGCACAAGCCTGAGATGAGGAGAGGAAAAGAGAGGAAGAGAAGGGGGTACGGGGAGTGAAAAGAAAATTTAAATTCCTTCCAGACATGTCAAGAATCTTAATTAAGGGATGAAGAAAAGGAACCAAGCATCTCAGTCTCTTTTGTCCCTATTTTCCTTTCAGTCTCGCTGACTCACTAAAGCCACTGAAAAATCAGCACTAAATTCACGATAATCATATAACACCCTCCTCTAAAGAAAAGAGCAGGCTTTAACCTCACCTATCACTAAAATCTCTGAAAATCTTCCAGATTCATAGAGTCGAGTCGACTTTGTTATTTCTCTCTAACTTCTTTAATATGCTAGGGGTGTGCGTAATAAAACCAAATTCTCCAGCTTTTGACTTATTCTGGATCTTTATCTTCTAAACCAACAAAACAACACTTTTTATGCAGTAAATAAATCAAATGTGTATTTTACCACTATGTGTAAAGGAGGCAACCCTTTCAGCATGCTGTCAGGAGCCAGCAGAGGAGAGCAGAAAGGATTCTTGACGACTGGAGAACTTGCCACCCTCATCTCAGCCAGCTGCTCGGAGCGCAGTGGCTCAAAGCCCAGGGGAAACTCCCTGGGGTGCTCCAGCTCTGATCCCTCTGCACCAACAGGGGGTGGAATGGCCACAGAAGACAGGTCATAGGGCATGGAGGAATCACTGTCCCTGGAGAGGAAGAAACTCACATCTTCCATCTACATAAAAGAAAGAAAAAATATTCATGTTTGGTTAGACAGCACCGAGAGGTCAGAGGAGAAGTTAACAGATGTAATATTTTACAAGCAATCTAGCTTATATATGCACAGCCTGGACTTTGTCCTTGTAAAAACCTGAAATCCTTGGCAGAGCGTGAATATATGAACAATCCACATTTGAAGGAGAAACTGCATATTTAACATCTTACGTCACCACTTGCTATTCTTTTCCCAGAACTGGGCACTAATCCAATCTGTCTGTGACAAAAAAAAAAAAAAGCAAAGATAATCTGCAGCCAAAAAGTTAGGATTTTCTGTAAGCATTTTATAGTCTAATCTGTTTGTGAGAGATTTTGAAATAATCTCTGCTGAGTTCATCAAAGTTAAAACTGCACAAGTCTTTACAGGTTGAGGACTAAAATATTTACATTCTGCAAAAACCTAACCGCTTAAAATTCAACTACCGCTAAGTGAAACCAGAGGAAACGTAATCAGAATTTCTCTCTGCTGTGATGGTGCTACAACCAACACCACAATATAGACACTCCCATAACTATAGACTACAGCGTCTGGTTGTTTAATCGAGTTAACGCTGCCTAGATAAGAGCATCTTCTGAGAGCGAGCTAATGTGAAAATAAACATGTTCAAGCGTGACCTACTGTGTGCTCAGAGATCAGCGGTGGGCTTTGGGAAATGGCATTGTTGTGAGCTCCCAAGTCCTGGCATGTCTTGCTCTTCACTGATAATTTCCTGTTGGGGGACTCCGATGGTTTGTTTGGCACAGGAGGGTCAGCGTGAGGAGAAGAGATAGATGCCGCTGAAACGCTTTTCCTCACCGTATCTAAGGACCAAAGGAGAGAAAGAGGAAATCAACACAAAGTGTTTGACATACTCTCAAAAGAAGCCAGCTCAGATCCATCTGGGATTAATGGAAGTTTGGAGGACATGTAAAAAATAAATTAACACTAAGTAACTCAGGAACTCACTTACTCTACTGTTTTAGCTTCTCATACGTCCTCTGGTTGACAGCCAACAGTTAAAAGCCCAAAATGCAAATTGGGATATATCAGGAAGTAGCGAGAAGTAGATGGAGGAAATTCAAAGAGAGCCGTCACTGTGATATCATCTTCTCTCCCTGAGCTGTCAAAACATGACTGTGTGCCTTCATGGCTGGTCTCCTCACAAAAGCAGTGCCAATCTTGTGTTTTAATTAAGAACCATCTCAGCTCCATGATGGCCTTTAATGATATACACCCACCTATGACACTCCCATTAGGTCGGGCTTGCAGCTGTAAGACTGTCACCAGTAAAATTAGAATTCCCTTCGGATCTACGGTGACTACAATTAACAATTACTGTCAAGGGCCTTGCTGCTCCAACAAGGACAACTGATATGAACAGGGCTACATGAATATTATGCAAGAGTGGGATAAGACAATAATTGGTTGGTCGGGTGCTGAAGAACAGGGATCCACCTCAGTGATCTCCTCCACATGAGCTGTAAATAAACTTTAACAGGCCAATGTTGTTAGATACATAACAGGAGTAATACATAGCACATACACTGCTTTGAATCTAATTACAGTAAACTGCCAAACACCAAACATCCAACTTAAACTGAATCCACAAGTCGTCCATGAACCTAACCACAACACCTGTAATAATCATTACCTCACTGGTAAAAGGTGTAACACGTGCAAGTACTTACAGTGCTGTGAAAATAAAAGAAAAAAGGCTTTCCGAACCAACCTGTTCCTATGTGAAAAAGTAACGGACCCCTACGCTTAATAACTGGTTGTTAACACCCTTGGAGGCAACTGTAATCAGCCACTCGTGGTCACTGGTAATGAGTCTCACACATCACTGTGGAGGAAAATTGTCCAACTTTTTTTGTAGAACTGTTTTAATTCACATTGGAGGGTTTTCAAACATGAACGACTTGTTTAAGGTCAAAGGTCAAAGATGATTCATCAGCATTTTCTGGTAAAGAGCAGAATTCATAGTTCCATCAATTACAGCTAGATGTTCTTATCCTGAAGCAGCAAAGCAACCCCAGACTGTTGGTATGATGTTGTTTTTCTGAAATTCAGTGTTAGTTCTTCTTAGAACCCCCCCACCCCCACTCTTTCATATTGCTGACTCATGACCTCTGACCTTAACAATAACCAAGTGATGTCTGGGTTCTTTGTTCTTTAGAACAGGGCATGATGTATTGCTTTTTGAGATCTTTTAGCCAACTTCATGTTCTCTTGAAGTGATTTCTTAATTCTACATGTATGGTAACAATCAGGTCTCGGTGTGGCTAGAAGAACTGAATTCAGTTTTCCAAATATGATAAACCACAGTTAATTCATGATCTAACATGGGGGGCAATTACTTTATCACATCAGAACAGGTTGGTTTGGTTTTGTTAAGTTTTTTTTCTTTGATAAAGGAACTCTTCATTTAAAAACATTGTGCACCGTATTGACCCAAATATAGGACAACCCCCCCTTTCCATGACTAATCCTCAGAAAATGACTAAATTCACTTTTTAAAGAAACTATTTTTATTGAAATTTTGAGAAAGTCATTTAAATAATACCGTAATTACAGACTCAGGGTTCCTACAGGTTTCTTCAAGTCAAATTCAAGTCTTTTTAAGACCATTTATATACAAATTTAATACCGATTTTACTGCCCATTTCACAGGTGTTGACGTAGAAAGAGGAAAAACCAGGACGAACATTAGCATAGCGTTTTCAACAGCTAGTGTTTTGCTCTCTCTTGTTTAATGTAGCAATGTCCGGGGGAGGTAAGGCATAAGGATTACACCCGAAAGGAGGGGTGAGAGCTCTGAGACGTGTTTGTGTAAAATAGTTAGCTAAACCTAGCTTGTTTGAA
Source organism: Callopanchax toddi (assembly GCA_006937965.1). Lineage (NCBI taxonomy): Eukaryota > Metazoa > Chordata > Actinopteri > Cyprinodontiformes > Nothobranchiidae > Callopanchax > Callopanchax toddi. The sequence continues at coordinate 1,398,707 of SSNR01000025.1, read as the reverse complement.
AATTACATAGAGCAGCTTTAATGCCTTCACGCCAATTGTACCTAGCTGAATTTTTTGTTGCATACGGTACAAAAAGCCTCAAAAACATTGTTCTCCACTGGTTTTAACCAATGACGAAAAGACTTTTTATCCCGCCACACTTTGTTAAATTTACATTTCCCAATAAGCTAACCATAGCATGAAATTGGTAGCTAGGTAATGTAAATAAAATGTTAAAAAACCTAACAGGTGTTGGTCAAACTTTCTTGTTGACATTTTCTTTGATTTTTCGTGTTTCTCCTGGACTTGTTGCTTGTGGTCCATGTCTGTGTTGTGTTTACCGTCTGTGGTTGTGGCGTCAAATATCTACGTTTAGCGACTGGGGAAAGCTCTGCTGGTTCCACCACTCTTTGTTTAAGCTACGTTATTTAATCAAGAATCATGGTTGACAAATGAAATATTTAAGGTGAAATGTGATATGGAGAAGTTACATACAGCACATTTTAAGACCCAGATACCAAAATTCAAGACTTTTCCAAGTCTTTTTAAGGTATTATTTCAAAATTCATGAATTCAATGCTTTTAAGACTTTTTAAGACCTTGTAGGAACCCTGAGACTGCTTTAATGTTTGCCTATTAATCAGGGGCTAAAGTTCTCCGTCGTGGCGACGGATTTCAGTCAGTCAGAAAGAGAAAAGGTTCCAATAAATCTATTTCAGCACCAGTGCAGCGGACCGAGGTGCTGTGCAGCTGTGTGAGGACCTCGGGGGAAGACGGCGTGTCTGGATCGACCGATGCGAGCCCTCACCTGGACAGTAGGGGTGGGAGATAAACTCGTTTTTTCGATGCATCAAGATGCAGACAGGAACGATTATCAATCGATTGAAAAATATAAAAATTCGATGTTTGCGGCCTTGTAATTTCACCAACTTTCTCCCAAATCTGACCAATCATCTTGGCGTTTGTCGTGCGTCACCTTCTTTTTTGACCAATCACCGCCATTTGAAAAACTTTTGACCAATCCCCGTTGCCTCGAGCTGTGTTTACTTCCTGCTTTTGAGTCGAGCCGCTAAACGCACCGGCCAGATTCTATAATATATTACGGCTAAAATACGAGTGAGTCCATTTCCCAAAGTAGCGATTACAGAAGAGTGGTAGAAGCTGTTCTGAACCAAATGTCATGTGATGGATTATACACGAAAATATTCGCTTGGCTGAACAGAGAGGAGCAGAGGGTCCGCGGCTGGGGGGTCTGATACGAGTGCTGAAAGAGACGAGGTGAGTTCTGTTTAAAGTCCGTATTCGGTCAATGTGAGAAACTTTGTTTAAAAAGAACTGATCTGTGTCCTAAAGTTTAGGTACAGGTATTTAGGAAATAGTTTAGGACCTAAACTGTGCCGAGTCGGCTGTTTTGCTACTACATGAGAAAATAGGACCGGAGCGTCAGCGTGAACTAACGTGAAATCCTTTGAACATCGTTTTTTTAACATGCGAACAACCACGTGATGTGTGTATCCAGTGAGCGATCACGAGGAACCTCTTCCTGCTGAACCAGTGAACCTTTGAGGTGAACGTCTAAAAGTGAAAGTAAAACGAGTCGCTCACGCTGTAACACCTGAGTGATGCTGAGACAGTCAGCTCTGTTGTCATGGTGATTACAGCATCTTGTAGTCTTTATATTATGATGAAATGGCGCATACAGTGTGTGCATATAAACAAAATAAAACCTTAAACAAAAAATGCTTGAAAAAAACTGCTACTTTGACCACAACCTTTGAAAAATGTTTTGCAAATCAGTCATTTTAGGATGAAACCATCACAAAAACCACACACCTTCCTGGAGGGACTGTATTTAAACTTATATTTACACATTTAAACACTGTTATGTTTTAATAATGAAATTATTATTAAATAATTAAAGATAATGGAAGTAAAATCATGTCGGGTTATTACAAATGCTTTAATAGTACCTCATAGTCACATGGCAGGAAAGTGAGGGGAAAGAACAATACATCTTTCATCAATAATCGTTTTATAATCGCATCGCAGCTCTCTGAATCGTAATCGAATCGAATCGTGAGGACCCTGAAGATTCCCACCCCTACTGGACAGAAGTCCACGCTGAGCCGCTCACATTGAAAGCACCTGCTCTGGGTCTGGAAGTGGACCTGGCTGGACTGGTCATCGGCATCTTAATCCCCAGTGGGCCTGTAACTTTGGGCCAGTCCAGACTGGGACCGGTTGCGATCTGACCTGAGCTTCCTGTTGCTGCCGCCTTTACAAAAAGCCTGTGCCCTCTGCTGTTGTGGTCGTGTAATGACCCCAAACAACTAGACGCCGATTATAAGACGACCTCACATTTTTACATTATTTTCAACAAAAAAAACCTCGTCTTATATTTGGGACAATACAGTATTTACTCAGGTTGTCTTTGTCTGATACTGACATTTGTTTGCTGATCTGAAACATTTAAGTCTGACAAAAAGCAAACATTTAATACATCTGTAAGGAGGCAAATACTTTATCACAGTACTATATTCTCACAAATAAAGTACTTAAATCTTTAAAGATTCCAGAGGAGGCTAAAACAAGTAGAAAGAAAACCAAGAGCTATACTCCCAGCTGCATCTATGGAAAACTTTATATGTAACAGCTGCCAGCCATCATATCTCCTCTAATGTTCCTATCTTATTACACACTCTCGCAATCACACACACAACACAAACGCACCAGTTGCTGGTGCATCAGACACTCCTGACGGTGCCTCTGCAGCTGTGCTGGAGGAGGCTGAAGCTCTGTTGGGATCCAGCAAAGATTGGATCCAGTTGGAGGCTCCCTGTCGGAAATCTCGCAGCAGCAGCGCTGTATCTCTCCTCACCAGGCTCACCGTGCTCACTTTTTCTACCTGCTTCTCAGTCTGCGGCTCATTACCTGGAGACGGAGAGACACAGAAAGACAGAAATAAATATAAAAAAGGAAAAAAGGTTGTCTTCAGTGGGCGCCAATGAGTAACAACAAAGAAGACAAAGCAGTGAAGGAAAACATTTGATTTTCTGGTAATAATGAAAAAGACAAACATTATCAGTGGGGGTTCAACGATGTTACCAAGCTACTTCTATTAAAAATAAAAACACAAAGATGACGACATTGGATGGGAATACAATATTTTGAGTTCTAGTAACTGGAGGGAGGCAGAAAAGGCAATTTCTGTATCAGTTGATACTTTCTGCTGTCTTCCACACTCATCTACTATTCCACCTTTAAAAAATAAATTTAATCAGAAGGCTTAGAAAAGTAGCTTTTCACAACGTATAAACAATAAATGAAAAAACATCATTGGGTCACTGAACAGAGTTGCTGTTGAGAAGAAGGCTAGGGGGAGGTTACTCTGATATCTCACAGCTGAAGAAATATTTTAGGTAACTATTTGTTTTGATAAGATTTATCACCACTAAGGCTGTTTTGTCTTCTATAAAGACAGTAAAGATAATTATGTTTACTATAAACACTGCAAAAGAGATAATAAATTTAAGAAAATAATTAGACACCAGAACAGCTGATAGGGTTTCATGATTAATGATGTTCCTCTTTTAAAAATGAGTCTAGAAATGAGCTGGGTACCTAATTAGACAATAAAACTGTATTTGAAATTGACTGAAAAAACTATTTATCACAGCGGAGATATTCATGCTTAAAAGACAGAAACACATATATATTTATACTCAATTTTCAACATTAGATCATAAGACAAGAGATGAAGTCATACCTGCGTAGGCACTGAGACACCTGGAAAGCACACTGAGCGGCAGCATGGGATCCATAAGCGTAAGCAGACGGGAGGGCGATGCGTAGGCTGTCAGTAAGGTAGCTGGATAGGCTGCCACAATGCCATCTGGCATTCGCACGCCAAAGGCAGCAGCCCGCATCGATGTCGTCACACACAAGTTTCCCCCCGCGCTGTCACCGGCCAAACACACTTTCTCTCCTGTCCATCCTGAAGAAAAGAATCCACAGTAATGAGATATGAGGAGAAAGCACGAAACCCAAAATAAAAAGAATCCACAACACCAACTGATATCATAGCTGCTATACTTTTAGCTTTGGTCTTGTATTTTATGACAGCACCAGCATCTTATATTACAAACAAAGACCAATAGAAACGTGCATCTTGCCTTTCAGCATTTTACTTTAGTTGTAAATGTATTTTTTCAAGGTTAGATTTGGCTATTTTTGTGTTGAAAACACTAAAATAGAGACACGGTCACCCTGCAACCTTATCTGTTTACTTGAGGTGACAGCTGTGCTGATAGTAAATCAATGAACTGACATTTCTTCCATTATCACCAATAAGCTGATTCATAGTGATCAATGGGTTCTTGCCAACATGTTTGACGACTGCTGTCTATTCCTGATTACTAGTGTTTGACAGGAAATGTGATATTAAACCTGTTGATTCAAAGAATGATTACAATTACTAGAAAAAGTATCCTTCCATGTATTTTATTCATTTAGTTCAGTCTGAAAGACAAACTACTGCCTTTGTCTTCTTTTTGACAAGAACCATCAACTGTGAAAGTTTAATGTAGATCAGTTAATAATAATAAAATCAATTGCATCTAATTGAACAAAGAACATTAGTAAGTTTGCAGAAAAATAGAGGATTTGAGTATATTGTCAGAACTGACTGTGTATTTTTTAAAAGGTTACATGAAAACATGCTGTAAAAACTGTGGTCTCTGTAAAACGTGTGATGCGTGTACCTAGTAGGTGATGGTTTCTTAGAGCCCAACAGTAGGCGTAGAAACACTCCTCTAGCGCTCTGGGGAAGGGAGCTTCAGGAGCCAGAGAGTAATCCACTGATAGGATGGGAACGCCGAGGTCCTGGGACCAACTCTTCAGATAGGGCTGCAAAAAACAAACAAACCCTAAAACACATAATACCCAATGTTTTGAATGTCTTAAAGAAACAGCAGATAAGTTGGGAGAAAGACAAGGGTGAATATTAAGACACAAGGATAAAGTGAACACTGTGTCCCTCTGATGTCATCTGTCTGCTTTTTTTAGCTCGCTGACTGAACAAAAAGATTGAGAGCTGCCCTCACAGTCACCTCCATTTCCTCTTTTTTGATACAGTAATAAAAGTGGCCTCATGCCCTACTTCACACAGAGAAGAAAAACAAAATGGTGTCACAAGCAGAGTCTATAAAAACATTCACTGACAGAATAGAAAAGTGTTTTCTTCTTCTTCTTGCTACAGTCAGGTTATGTGACCTTGGATATGCACTAAAACTTTTTTTGACACATTATTTTTTTAAAGCATCTCCCTTTTCCTCCTCTGTCCCCATTCTTAATGTTTTCCGACTTGCTGCGACAGTGCTTTCGGTCAAAGTGACAATGCCAGAAAAAGTGTGTGTATGTCACTTCACTAGTCTGTGATTCAGTATAAATAAGAGAAAAGTAGGAGTCAACTGTTGTCTTCAAGCCCCACTAGCCACAGTAAATCTGGGATCAAGACAACAGCAAACACAGCTTTCGTTAGTCTGTGAATCAGTAAAAGTATTCCTGGGGTGAGCAGGAGTGTGTAATACTGAGTGAGAACAACACTTCTTGCTGGCGGTCTACAATGAGCCTCAACATGCAGCTGAGTCTAAGGGCAGGGCTGTCAGTCAAGACAGCTACTCATCTGTCTGCAAAAAAAAAGCTAAGCACTCATGAGAAAAGACCCAGTGGGCAGAAAAGAGAAGCACGTTTTCGTTGAGGTGGGATCGAGGCAGTTTAATTTTACATGACTCTGGAAACTCTTCACGTACACACACTTCCTAGTGTCCCAAAGAGGGAATTAATGAGAGCTCCCGCTCACTTTCAGATGAGCAAAGCTGTTAATCTGCAATCCTTTAATTCTACTATTCAACACTTGAAGCTCTGCCCAAGTTGCTAAATTCATAGATGTTATTACATTCATTTTTGATCACAGCTGCACTGTGCAATGAGACCACCGCAGGCTCCTGCAGCTCAGGTCAAACTCTGTTATTTTGCTAGAGAACATAAGGAGACAGGATCAAGGGGAGGACTCAAGGGATAATGTTAGTTTCTATCATCACAGAAATGTTATATTTTTCTATTCTCAACTGCATATCTTTTTATTAGGAATTCAGACAGAAGAAAGCTCAAAAATAGGACAGGCAGCAATTAAGCAGTGCCAAAATGCAATAAAACATGTATGTGGAAAAGGAGGCTAAACAAAAAGAATGTTGTGAGATATTTGCAGGATTGTGAGGTAACCTGTCCACAAGAAAGAAAAAAAAGAGAGAGAGGCTCATGAAAAAGAGAGAAGGACAGTCTGACACGTCTTCCATTAGTGCCCAGGGTAGTTTTTCTCCATGAGGTTGTACAATCATGTTAATTCAACATGACAGCCCTCCTCACCCCTGCGATTGCTCCCTCTCATCCTCAAGTTACCAAGCAGCTGCAGATCAAGGATGACCATGTCCTTTACAATTTCACAGAGTCCTGTCTTGAAACAGCTGTAAGTAGCCAAAGACTGCAAACAGCCACAGATGGCCACATCGGCACAAGATAAACAGGGACAAAAAAGCAAATTTAAACATATTCTCCTACTAAAATTAGGTAAGAGAGTTCAACATGTGCTCATCTTACTAAAATCTCTTATTTTCACACACGTCTTTTCCCATTTTCTGCATAACAAACAGATCAGCTAGGATGAAGTCAATGACAGGAAGCACAAATCTAGTGGACAGACAAAGGCCATCAACACATGCACTTTGCCAATAAAGAAAGCAAGGAGTGTGGTCAAAGTGTCTCTATTAACTTTCCAAAGAATAATTACAAAAATAATTAACTTAACAGCTCATTACATGCCACTCTACAGACAGAAAAAGACAGACGAGTAACCTATTTGCCTCCTCTGGTGTCAGCGTGTGTCTGTCTCTTTAATTATCTAGAGCTCAATTGCAATTAGTCTCAGTAAACATTATTGAAGGAATACAAAGGTGAATTAAGCCAGATGACTGCTTCAATAATACCAGCTCAAATCTTAAAACACCCGAGCCAGGAGTCTAGTGTGGAATAATAATTCTGTAAAACCAGTTTTCCTGAATAACACAGCCTGTTTTGTTTCAATTATCACAGCTTTGTCAATATGTCACATCATTTTAAAAAAGCAATTAAAGCTCCAAGTAATTACTTTCTAAATAGAGTAGAAGAAATTGTTTGGGAAACTGAGCTACATCCTGTAGGAGAAAATCATTTCACCTCATGGGACTTGGAGGTCTGAGCCACGAATCCTCCACCATGGAAGTGGATCAGCAGGCAGGGAGAAGAAGGGAGGCGCTTGGTCTTCAGACCCAGGGATAGAGAGATGGCACCCCCCTCAGATCGGCAGAGAGAAAGCAGGGTTTCACTGTCCTGGAGAGCATGAATGTAGCATTAGAAGATACAGGGAAAGAAAAAAAGGACGTAAGCAACCAACATTTGTTTTAAAAGGTAAAAATGTTTTACTTGCTTGCCTCACACATATAAAAGCATACATACTGCATAAGCTACAAACAAAACCTAATGTTATTTATATTATCTCTCTGCTGTTGTTAGTAACAGAGCTGCTCTAGAACTAGAACTAGTTCTGCAGATGCTTGTTGCAAACCCACCCTGTGCCTGCAGAAATAACCTTTAATTTACATTCATTTACAGAAACAAAGAGTGAGGATTTTTGTAGGTTTAGACCTAAAAAAAGACATTATAATGAGCAATGTCACACAAATTGTTTCTTTTATAGAAAAAAAACAACCTTCAAAAAAAGAAGCTAGTCTTTAAAACATAAAAAGTGCTCACGTTTGGAATTAAATTAGAAGGATTCAAAAGAAAAGTTTTTTTATTTAAAGTGTTTCCTAATAGTGTGACTTGAATATTGATTTTAGCACCTGTCCTTCACGTAAGTCATAGGAGATGAGTCTCATCTGGATGGGAGCAGTGCCGATGTGTGCTGATGGTGGAGCTATGGTCACAGAAGCTCTGTGGTTGGCTGCCAGTGGAAGTTCAAAGGGCACCGGGGGCACCGAAAGAGCTCGGTTCACTTTAACTTGAGTAGATGTCATACTGGCAAGACTCTGCAGAAACAGAAGAAGAGAGAGAGAGAAAAAATGATGGACGTAAAGAAAAAATAAAGAATAAAGTAAGTTCAAAAGATGGTTAGGTCACTGGAGAGAAAGAGAAAGAGGATGAATAAATCATGAACCTCACTGGATGAATTGAATTCCACTTTATTATTACTTATGGCCTTTAGGCCAAAATGTATAAAGATAGAAAGGGACTTTTAGAAGTCCAAAGTACAACATACAGCTCTAAAATTAAAACCAGGGTGGCACTCTTATCCTTACTCACTCCTGAATACAGATAGTACTATCTGTATCCTGAATACAGACAGTACTATCAGATAAAAATGTCTGGGATGTCCTCTTGTGGGGCTGTGCGACATGACGAAATATTTCGTCTGGACGATAGAAAATGTCTATCGTCAAATATAAAGCTCTATCATTTACACCATGGTTAGGAGTTTACGGCGGGAATTTACGTCAAAATACACTTTACAGTATGCACATGCATGCGCCACGCAGCAAAACATAAACAAACATGGCGAAAGATGGTAGCTGATGCGTTTAGACCAGGGTCAACAGGATAACCAGCTAACCCAAACCGAGGAGCTTGTAACTAAAAGAGGGACAACTTCTGTCACATGGATGTGGTTTGAATATAAAAAGACCAACGTGGACCAGACAACAGTTGTTTGTAAAGTTTGCCTGCTCCCAGTCCCAACAACGGACTCAAACACCACAAATTTATTTTGTCACCTGCGCAAAAACCACAACAAAGAACACAGAGACAGTCAATGAGCAAAAGCTGCAAAAGCAGCATCGAGTGTTGGCGTAAGCGCTCATAACAAACTCCAGACGCAGACACTGCAACAGGCTTAAGGCCTATTCATACTCCACGAGAAGAAAGAAATTTGTTCTCGCTGGGGAGCGCCGAGAACAAGAAAAAAGTTTGTTTCGGCAGGGAGCATTCATACTCCCCGAGAACTCAGCTGTCGAACTGCTTCAGTGACGTATCAAATGGGTGTGCGTATCAGGTGTGTGTGTGTGTGCAGTTTAAAACGATCCGTCCTCGCTACGTGAGGAGCGGAGGTATTCGGGTCTCCGGCGCAAACACTCGTGGTTCGCGCTGGTCCTCCTAGCTCGGGTCGATCCAGACCGTGACTCGGACTCCTCGGTCCTTCTGCACAAAGCAGCACAGCAAGCGCCAGAGAAAAACGTCAACCGCTACCCGCAGTAACCACGCTCATCCTCCCTTTCTGACCAATCAAAGCGGTTGTTCTCGGACATCCTGCCGAAAAAAGTTCAGCCCGGCTGATGTGCACAAGAACAAACCGTTAGCACTGCCGAACTGGGGCTGCGAGAACAAAATGACGTCATTTTGTTCTCGCAGCCCCCCAGCGAGAACAAAATTCTTTCTTCTCGTGGAGTATGAATAGGCCTTTAGTCGTCGCTCATCATGTAGCTCCTAGCTCCTACAGATGGAAGGAGATTACTGCTGCTGTTACCAAGCACAACTGTAAAAATATGGGTCCAATCTACACGGTGACTAAAGTCATGTTACCTGGTTTATATGATGCATGTCGGGCCACAGTGGAGGGGGAGATTCACAAGGAGGTGTTCTGTTTCGTATGTTTATCGTTATCGGGATATAAAATGACCTATATCGGAGTATGACATTTTGGCCATATCGCCCAGCCCTATCCTCTTGAATAAACAAACACAATCAGTTGACTCACCGAAAGCACCTCTGTCTCCGTGATGTTCCAGAAGGACTTCCAGAAATGGACATCCAGGTTCTGGGTGATGCGTTCAAATTCTGCTCCTCTCAACTCTGGGTCGATGGCATACTTTCCTGAAGTGAAGAAAGAGCTGGCTGCCACACCTGAGAAAGGAGGAGGGTGGAAATGATGAAGAGGATATGTAATGTGGAGGAAAGAGGGTCAGAAAAGAGATAATAAAAAGAAAATAAAACCAAAGTAAGGATTAGAAATAAAAACAACAACGTTTAATAAGGGAGTAAAACTGAAATCATTTAAAATGAAACAAAATAAAAAGCTCAAAATTATGAGCAAATACTCCAAAAGTCAAACAAATAAGGATGAGTGAAGGAAGGAATGAACAATAAGGGACAAGAATAAAAATACATAAAGAGAGCTAAACATGGAGAATAAAAAAAAGAAACTATGGAAGGAAAGCTAGACTGAAACTATGTCAACAAACCTATTCAATAAAACCTACTAACTTTACAGGAAGGAATAAGCTTAATTTATTACTATTGTAAACTTTTTTCTTCTTTTTGCAACAAAAGAATATCCGGTTTATCGTGCTAGAGCCAAATTAGACTTTTCATTGGTTTATGATCCTAAACTTTCTTTAAAGATATGCTCACTGTCCATCATTCTAGGGTAAGGAAAGTAAAGATAAGGAGAGAAAATACACTTTCAGAAAACACAAATCTCTCTCCAACTTAAAAGCTAAAGTACATCTAATAAAAACCAACAAAGTAAAGTTTCCCTCAGCTCATTAGAGAAGATAATAATGAAGAAGCAGAGGTCCCAGTCCACTCACCATAAGGTGCCATACCTCCTGCATCCACTGTGGTGCAGCACAGAGCACAAAAAAAATCAGTTTTTTATTTTTATTTTAAATATTTATGTGTGCACAACTGTGTATGAGGCAGTGTATCTTTTTTTTGCTCTGCCTCTGTACTTAACTGTGTGTGCAAAACATTCTGAAATATACAAGAAACACACCAGCTAGCCCTCAAGTTTGCAAAGGATGAAAGAGCATCTAAAATCCAAACACACATCAAAAAAGTACACAGTCAGGGGCCAAGGAGGATTGTGGAAGGGACGTGAGGATGAATGAGTATGGTCCATGAATGAGAACGATGTGGCTGGACGATGAGAACGTGCAGCTGGTGATTAGATGATGCTCACCTATTCCTGAATGATGGCGCCTGTAGTTTTCTCCAAAGGCCACGAGGCCGATAGCGATGGTCTGAAGACATGGTCGTATGGATGGTGTGAACTGGAGAGCGGGGACAGCAAATATAAAGAAGTACTTCGCATTAATACTCTTGTGGTTCATTTAAAAACAAGTAATGGGATTTAAACAACTGTTTTATGAATATTAGATATTAGTGTGTGTAGATTCTTGGTCATCTTGGACATGGCGGCTGGACTTCTTTACTTGTTAAAATATGTCTTATTTCAAAATGTTTCACAGAATATCAGATTTTTTGCATTATTTGAGCCCCTGAGCTGAGCATTTCTAGTTTACTTAACGAGGTAGAAAGGGAGAACAATTATTTTCTCTCATCCACATCTGCAGAGAAAATGAAAACTCTTCTTTATAACCTATTTGCTTTAGGGTCAATCACAATTTTACGACCTTTATTTTAGTAAAAATATTGATATACATACCGAATTACCTCCTAAATGTGAGAATTAACAACTTAAATGTGGTTTTTAGTTCCATTCCCTCATTATTATTTATAGAAGGAAACTTCATGTGTTTTCTATTTTTGCTTAATTTTAAATTTAATCAAGAGGCACCTTCTTTTACCATCTCCAATCTCCACCATTTCACATTTTTCTAAGTGCAACGCAATAATCGTCTCACCTGAAAGCCCAGGCAACGCCCATAGAAGCAACCCTTGTGCATGGATGCGTATTCACGAACAAAACTCTCACTGAGCCCGCTTTCATCCTGGAAAAACAGGTTTCCGTGGCTGTTGTCATGAAGCATGCGCTGAGCCAGATAGAGCAAGGCACGCAGCTGGCACAGTGCATTACAGTACGCTTCCATCTCCCTTGTGTTATGTGCTACTCGGAAGAAGATGCTGCGACGGTTGGTTGTGATGTAGGTCCCCTTGTGGATGATGTGAAGAAGGCAGCAACGCACGACCTAGAAAAACATACAGTATGTATGTCAAAACTTTAGGGATTACTTAAAAAACATTAAACACCCACCGTTTAAAACTAATCTGCCATCTTTACTGTGAAAATTTCAAATCCCTGAATTTACCTAAAGGGAAAAGTTTAATAAACAAAATTATAAACAAAATATGGTTAATTGAGTGAAATACAACTTGCACAAAATGCTGTTTATTCCTGGAATGAAGAATAAAAAAATCCAAATGCATTTTTACAGAGCTATAACAAAACATCTCATAGTTGTTTGCCCTCATTAATGATCCGTGTCCTCTGGGTGTGCTGAAGTTGTAATTAAGATTAGTGTAATAAGCTTGCAGGAAGAAAATCATGTGTGACAGTGTGTCTGAAAGTGAGCATGTTACAAAAATAATGTGTTGCTTCACCAGGGTATTTAGGAGTTGTGAGAACAGAACTGCGGGGATGAAAAGGATTACAAATGTGAAAATCAAGAAGCTCAAGAGCAGCTGCATTTACTTGCTGACAGACACACTCAGTTGCGGTGATCTACATCAACTGAAGGTCATGATGTTTCATCGATAACCATCCAGGATAAAGAACAGTGGATACAGTAGTGGTGAGTAATTCTGCAGCAGGAGGATTTATCTTGCCCAATTTGCAACATAAAATCAATGTTTGCAACAAATGTACTGACCTTGAAACAAAGCAATACCAAGTGGAAAGAAGAGCTGGTGAGCAGTTTCTCACCAGGGGAGAGAATATGGTTAAGAATGTATTGCAGTTTTGAAGCTTTTTATTCTCCGAGCTGTACCAAGGTTGAAATGATAACAAGAATTAAAGATCTGACTCAGACAAAAGGACTAAAACATCTCAAAACGTACCTTAACCAGTGAGCGATAGCCATTAGCAGGTATATGTGGGTCAAAGTCAAACTGGTGATATACAGCAGCGAAGCCAGAAATAACAGGTTCCAGACTGCAAGCGTGCTCCTGGATCAGCTTCATAGCCTCCACCAGCCGCCAGGTCGCGTCACCCTGTGACCCCTTGGCTCCTCCCGAAAAGAAGGCGACATTTTCTTCACACACGCTGTATAGGGCTGCAAACACTGCCTGTGTGTCCATCACTAACAGAGAAACAGAGAACGAGTATCACTATGACAATATGTTTTTGAAAATAACATTTATTTTTGTGGCAAGGACATGCTGATACAAGAACTTATGGTTCTACTAAATACAGCCGCTTTTGGGCTGCATGGTGGCGCAGTTGGTTAGCACTGTTGCCTCGCAGCGAGGAGGTCGTGGGTTCGCGTCCCGGCTCTGCGGCCTCTCTGCGTGGAGTTTGCATGTTCTCCCCGTGCATGCGTGGGTTTCCTCCGGGTACTCCGGTTTCCTCCCACAGTCCAAAGACATGACTGTCAGGCTAATTGGGCTGGTAAATTGTCCTTAGGTGTGAGTGGGTGTGTGGTTGTTTGTCTCGTTCGTCTCTGTGTGGCCCTGCGATGGACTGGCGACCTGTCCAGGGTGTCCCCCGCCTCTCGCCCCTTGACCGCTGGAGATAGGCACCAGCTGCCCCGCGACCCTCTGTGGAGGATTAAGCGGCTACAGAAAATGGATGGATGGATGGACAGCTGCTTTTGGCTATCATGACATTGATAGTTTCCTTCCTGTAGTTGTAAATCATCATCATTAGCTTGGTCTTACAAGCATAGAGGATGAACATCTAAGAAACACTACCCCGTGGGAGATCACTAGAAATATTCAACAAAATGTTCTTAGTCCTGTTAACTAAGCCCCAAAAGTCTGGTGTACAGGAGCTTACAAACTGAAATGTGTTAAGCAAGCCTTGAAATTAAAAGATGTAAACCCAGGCTAAGTAGCCAAAATCCCCCCAAGATCCAGGCCGGCATGCATGAAACAAGAGGAGGAGGAAGAGGCTCTCTGCTAAGATGACGCTGCTGCGAACAAACAGATTGTCCAGAAACTGACGAAAACATAAAAACACAGTCACATAATAGTCCCAGTGGGAGGCATGCAACTGACAACACACAGCTGGGTCTGTTTATCAAGTGTGCTCATATCTCTATCCTAATGTGAGATAAAGATCAAGCTCGCTGATCCCACTGAACTGCGTTCTTCTGTTCAGTCACCTGAGACCTCAGTTTCCACAGCAGTTCTAGGAACTCGCTGGTACTTACTGTATAACATGGCTGGCATGCTGAGAGACAGAGGTAAGAGAAGACAGGGAACTGCCAGAAAACTAAATGAAAGAGAAATAAAAAATCCACATCTCACTGAGAAAGGGAGCATTTTCATGGAAAAATACATTTGGCATTTATTGGTTCTGGTTGACCTTAAGTGACTCATATACAGGTAGTTGGAAATATGATTAGTTGGAAGAAAAAAAAACACCTAAAGACCAATTATCTTTCAGCCAATGTGTTACTTAATCAACAGGGGACATTTTACACTTCAGAAACATCAACATAAGCAACACAGCTACTGCAAAATACCAACACAACACATATTCAAAGTGACATTCCTGGATTCTGTAAATGAACTGGCCAACAAATGTTAAAAAATGAAACAATACCTCCAAAATGAAATACTGTCTGTGTCAAAGAAATAACCAAACCTTTACAGCACAATTATCATTTCCCCTGCCATTCAGGATGAGAAACAGAAGAAACTATTTCAGTTTGTTGGGAGAAATCCCCCCCCACCCCCCACCCCGACATCTGCAGGGACATTAATCAGCCAGACAATTCCTTACAGCACGCATACTGCATGAAAAATGTCTGTAACCACCAGTCATCTGTTAGCTCTACTGGCTAGCACCTGCCTCATACATCTCTCATCATTCACATCGACAAACTTCCCTCCTGTCCCAGCAGGACATATTTTACTTAATTGGAAAAATACTTTTAATATTAAATAATATGACTGAATCATGTCAAATTTGTAAATCCCTCACTAGTCCACAAACTTGATTTGTAGTGCACAAAAACAGAATAAGTCTCTCTAAATCCTGTTTTAGTGCAACGTTGTCCTAAAAGTAAATATAAAACATCACGTGAAATCACATTGTTTCAAGCTATAACTCCATCACTTCTCAACATCAGGTTATGTTACTTTAAAACTCTGACATGAGGTAATATGCATTGGCCCAAATTTTTCTGAAGGATTCATTAACTGTAAATTAATGTTGAGAACCAGAATAACAATAAAGAACTGTCAGAATGTTATATTAGTCTTGGGTTTGTTCTGACATCGAAATAAAATAAACAATTATCTAATGCAAAATATCATCATGATTTCACAGGAAACTTCATGCAAAACAGATGTTACAGTAAGTAATTTATATTGGTAAAACAAAAATTCCTCAGATTGAACATCAGGGTTGAAGATCTGATTTCTGATCAGACATTTGAGATTTGATCTGCTGGATCTGTCATTACATTTTGATTCAGCTTGTCTTTTTGATATAATCACCATTCGTCTAGTTAAACTTAACTCAACGGTACTTAAGGAACACAAATGGATTGTGCAATATGAAAATAAAGTGGATGCATTTGTTTTATTAAGTCTTAAAGATAAAAAATACAGCCATGGGTGGATTATCTATAGCCAAATTCTGTAACACCAGAAATAAATTAGACACAGAAACAGTTCTGGGAACAATCTCAGGAGTCCAACATACATACATACATACATATATTAATGTTCAGAGCATGACAACAGACAAAACAATAAACACAACAATCTGTGAAAGTCTGTCTACGTAGACACGCTCTCTGCATTGTGACCTTAGTAGACACAGTGACTGGTCTGATTAAGAAGTCACCCAGCTGACAATCTGAAACAAATTTGTGCACGCAGCTAAAATACAAATGACACCGTTTAATTAAAGCGAGGATGTACAACCCTCTCATCAGCTCTCATCTGAGCGAGGCCTGATGTTGACAGAGTAAGCTTGGGATGAACTTTACGAACCTGGATTAACATAAGCAGCTCAGAAACTTGCTTAATAACAATGAAGTCGGCAGATATCACACCCTCATTTAACTTCAGTGAGCACATCACATGCAAATATTATGCAAATGAGCACAGTTAAGCAAGCTGGTACCATTTCATCAGGAGCTCGCTCCGACTTCAAAGATACCGTAGTTGAAGAACGACTTCACACACTTCTTTAACAAGAAATTACTGCCTCAAAGAAAATAAAGATGCCATTACATTCATGCCAGCCTAGCTGTCAACATATTTTCTCAGACAGACAAAAAATCATGACTCACCCACCAGTCTTATCACCTCAGCCTTTGGAGCAAATGTTCACCTCCAGCTTTGTCAATACTGAACAATAGGTTTTAGCATTGCCCTTTTGAGTTTTACTGACACAATTGCCACTGTAAGCCCACTGCTGCAAGTATTAGGTTGAACCTGGTCTCTTCACATAAAAAATGGATGAGAGTGGGCATTAATAAGTTATACACAACAGCAACATTATAGAGAATAACTCCTGAGGGGGACCAATGACAGTGTGAACTGAGTATATAAAACTAACAGGTTGCTATTTACAAAGAATACAATTGACGGATATGAATTAACAAATGGTAAAGTTGGAAAAGTATAAAATGTTTACCGGCATCTGAGTTCAAGGTTCTGTCCATGTTAGTCTCCTCTCTTCCTCAGGAGCAATGAAAGCATGAAGAAGGAAGAAAGAAACAATGAAATAAAGTTCTTTTCTTTTAGTTTAGGTGTGTCTTTTGTTGGAGCAGCGTATGTCTTTTTCTCTCTGCTCATCATGTAAGCCTGTCAGAACTATTTCTACTTGGAAGCAATGTGACGTCCTGCTCTGCATTTTCCAACAGAAGTCCCTCCCATTGTCTTTTTTAAAAACACAGGGAATCTAGAAGCAACTCCAGCCCGTTTAGTTTCCTCTCTGAGGCGGTGGGCTATTTTTCCATTGGCCAGTTAGCTTGGAACACCATTTGACCCTTAACTCAGTTGGCAAAACCCAGCTGACATTGGCAGAGATACAACCATGAAACCAAGCATGTTATTAAAATCCCATTGCACTATAAAGGCCAAATATAAGAATATAAACTATATATATATAACTATATATTTATAACTTTATATTTATTTAATTTATTTAATCTATTTATTTATAACTATTTATAACTATATAAAATTTTTTTAATCATTCTTTATCTGGCAAAGAAAGCATATAATCAAATATGATTAAACTAGCTTTAAACTTTAGAAATGAATGGAGCTGTTACCACCAGAACACAAAAGGATTACCTAAGTCTCCTCTTCCTAGCTAAAAGTTTACAATCAAACATTACAAACAAAAAGAAATTACATAAAACATTGTTAAATCTTTTTTAAACATAAAACAATATCTGAAGAAATGCCACACTAGCAAAACTTTATAATTAATTAGTAAACTTTTCATTTCTAGTATTCACCATGTTTATACTATTCACAAATACTTTACACATCCATCCATTTATTGATGCATGTATCTATTATTTCTGGCTGCCAATCAATCATGTTTTTCCCCTGGGTATGTGAGTGTGTTGGCAAAATATCTCATGAACCACTGGACCAAATTTAAATTAAATTCTCAGAAAGTAATCATTAGATGTGCATTCACAACTGATTAAAATTTGGAGCCAACGCAAATCAACACAGCTGCCATAGCCAATTGACCTTGGCAAACCCCAAAATACTTATAACCCAATCAATTTTACAGATATTGATCTAAACTTTGGTGTGGTGGTAGCTGAGTCATCCCCAACACATTCCCCAAGCGCTACATATAATGTGAGATCTGTTTGAAATTTGGCATTAACTGTTTGAAACTGCTCTGCTTCTCTGTGAGCAAAATACCTTATGAACCATTAGACCAATTTTATTTGAAACTCTCAAAAATTGATCACTGGATGTGCATCTACAACTGATTAACTTTTAAATTCAACACCATTCAAGTTGACTACTACAACTAACCAACCTAATCAAACCTAAACTGTAATGCCTCAGTAAATAACTTATAGATATTGAGTTAAATGGGATGTGCCAAGTGCTAACAGATCTTGTGATATTGCCCTGAATGGCGCATTTACTTTTTTAAAGATTTACACACAAAAAACCAGCTTTGACTCCATTTCTGAACGTAAAATGATCTAAGTTTAAAATCTTAGAAATGAAGATGTTAATAGGCATTCTTTAATGGAAATATAGAAAGGTAATTCTGTATTGTATGACTTGATATGTCATTTTTCTGTTTTAAAGTTTATTAATGTATTACCCTATGACCAAAGATTTTTTTCCAGTTGACAAAAATGTGTGACAAGTTCAAACTCTTGAGAAATTAATGTGCGCTTAAGGCATGCCTTGCACGTGAAACTTTAAAAAATCAGATCACGAAAATGAAATCTGAAAAACATGTTTCTTGGAAAAAAAACATGACCTCAGAGATGGATTTTTGGCTGATGCAAAAGACGACCATTCCATTACTTGATAAAGGGAGACTTGACTTTTCACCCACAGAGAAACAAAGATGACACTTTAAAAAAAATTTGTTTTTCTGCCCCTTTGGTTCTTGATTCCATTTTTAGAACTAAACTAAAAGTTGTTTTTCACAGCTGTCCTTTTTCATTGTTGATATGTATGGGTTTTTATTTTTATTCAAATATATCACAAAACAAAAAAAGGCTCTGCTATAAACAGAAATACTTATAGTTGCATTTTATGATCATGCTGATCAATCCAACAATGATATACTTTATACACTTTTTCTATTTATAGTCTTATTTTCAAATGTATTTGTAGGATTAAAAACATTTTATGATTCTTGTATACCACATGTATAAAGGTACAAAGAGGTTTTTGTTTGTCAGGAGAAAAAACAGCTTTTACAATCTTTTCAACGACTCTAAAACTGCTTAATTTCTTATGCTCAGACAGATCTTTCTAATTATAGTACTTACTTAATTACAAAATCTGAACAAATACCGGTATAATGTAGGTCATGCAACCGCAGGCTGCTCTTTGAGGAGAAACTAACTCTGACACCACAAAACCCTCATCAGTCTACGCGTGCTAAAAGTCTCATGATTGCCTCTATCATGAGGAATTCCACTCCTTGGCCTTTTTGTCTACAAAATTTCTGGAGTTTTATATTATGGCTTATCTGGTACATTTTCAATTTTTGAGATTCAATGGACAGAATGCATGTTTTGTTTCAAGAAATCTGGAAAGAAAATGAGTCTAGCAGGGTCTGTGCCGTGTCCCACAGAGAGCAGCTTCATGCAAACTCACAAGGTCAAAGGCAACAACAGGAAACTAATAACAATGAACCTGCACACCCCCACCCACCCAACTAAGGTCGGGCTCAGCTCAGTGATTTATTGCAATGACTCTAATGAAAATATGCATAATATTAACAATAATCTGTTAAAAATGGAGTGTGTTAAGAAGAGACCTTATGTAACATGAAAGATTAGGTTGAAAAAAAATCTTCGAATCTAATTATATGGGCCTAAGACAATTATAAACACAATAGTTACAAAATGGGCAGTGGTGGTGATTATAATACATAATATGAGCAAAAACAAAGATATGGAAGCTTTTGGAAATCAGTAGTGTATTAACTGATTACATGTAAAATAAGAATAAATTATTCTTAACCAGGGGCGCCGTTTGCAGGCAGGCAAGGCAGCCTGGGGTCCCCAGACCAAGGGGAGCCCCAGAGGACCAACAAAATTTGAACCGCGTCAGAAACAGAGTAGTGAGACTGTGAAAAGGTGTCATTGACAGCTGGCCATCTCACACACCCCTTTACGGGGTCCCATCCCTCCCCCTCCCTCTCAGAAAATGCCGATGTTACCTGGCCGGTGTAATCTTAAACAGACATGCGCACGGACTGCCAAACAGCCACCGTAAAAAAAAAAAAAAAGAAGTTATCTTTTTGGGAAGAAAGAGAGAAAAAAGCAAGATGAAAAAATTAAACAAGACAGTGGTGAGAGTGTGATAGTTCATTGTGGCTTTGTTTGTTTTTTTCTCAAAATGTGGTTATTTATGCACTTTTAACCTACAGCCAAATAAGCTACCTTGTATAAAAGGCTAACTTGCTGGCTTAACATTGGCTAGCACCAACAATTGAACATGTTACTCCCATCACTGTTGCCTCTGGGGAGAGAAGCTTCTCAGTCCTAAAGCTCATAAAAACTTACCTCAGGTCTACCATGAGAGACTTTCATGACTTGCCATCATTTCAATAGAAAGCAAAGTGGACTTAATAACAGCCTTTGCAAAAGCCAATGCTAACAACCATCACTGTTAGTGCACAGAAAGTAGTGCTAACTGCACAGTTTTGTTGATTTGTTCCAGTTAAATTGTTTGATTTTTTTCAGGGTTTTCTACTTATCATGTTTTATATATTTTACTGTGCTTATTTTTTTCCATATTATTTTTGGGTTTTTATGTTGAAATTTGCTTTTTATTGGTTCTTGCTGCTGTTTGAAATACAGATTTCATAAAGTAAAATGATTTGCTTCTTGCTGTTCTTTATCAGCTTTCAGAATTATAATTTTAAAATGCACATGCTAAATGTTTACATTTTTTAAAAGGCTGATATACATTTTGAAATAAAAAATATGTTTAGTCTGTGTGGGATGCTGTATATACAGTAGAAACCTAGTTTGAGGGCCCCTTTGGAATTTTTTGCTTGGGGCCCCATGCAGCACCACTGTTCTTAACAGAAGATCAAAAACATCTGGAAGCAACTTCCTTCCGCAGTTATCCATATTTTGGTCGACTTGCTCTTCTGTCATAAAGGAAAAACCACAGCGTCACCATCTATTGCCTAATCAGATTTACGCAACACACCCTTCCCATTCACATCTCACACTTTAATCACGTTAATCTTCTTCCTAAACCCTGTTCTGTGTTCTGAAGTACCTGGTCAGGTGAGCGCTGTCAGGGTCTGCGGTTGAGACTAGAGGCAAAAAATGTGGAAAGTTTATGTAATATATGCGATATACGTGTATAACAGTACAGCGATGTAATTACTACAGCTATTAGGGTTAAGGCACTAATGAAGGCACGATGAGGATGCTCTTTGCTACATACCACGGAGACACGTTGCCAGGGGTGGGCTGTTTTGTTGCCCACACCCTTAAAACTGCCTACAAATATCAATATCAGCACCAGTAGCATACTTTTTAACGAGCACTAGACCTAAAGTGCAGTTTCAAAGCCCACGGTTGTAACCCTAAAGAGCTAACCTAGTTGCTAACACACATCGTTAGCTGGAGGAAAAAGCCTAAGAGAGCAGTTCTTTAAAGGACAGGCGGTAGGGAGCGAGGTTTAAAGAGCTCAGAAAGACTCACCAACAGGACCCTCTTTGAATTTTGATGAGCGCCTTCCATTCACACCGCTCTCTACACTGTTATTACCTCCACCCTTCTTGCTCGACGCCATCTTCACCCCACTGTTTACGTACCGCCTCTCATATCTTTCATACCTACCTGGCAGCAATGAGGCCCCACCCATACCAATGGTTCTAGCCAATGAATGACCGCGCCGCGGACAAGTAGCCAATCACGACAATCGATAACTGTCCCCACTGATTCTACTAAAATGATCATCTCATTCACTTTCTGCAGGCTTCAAAAAAACATTTAGCTTTATTTATTATCTAATGTTCCTCTGAGATTAATAAAATATATTTGATTCATTTATTTTTTTGCATAGGTAAAAATTTTCTAAAGTAACAAAAATTCTAGTGGAATGCAAAAACATATTTTTCAAAGTGTGTATGGGCAAATTAATAACCAAAACAATCTCAATACATACATCTTTCTTGGAAACTGCCATCATCTGAAAACTTAGCCAGTCGATTTTAAACAATGTTAGACACGTTAAAAATGTACTGCTCAGAAAAAGTAAATAATATCACATATTTAAATATTTTAAACTAACAACACATACAAAATAGATGAATGCACCAAATGTGACAATTATTTCCACAATCCTGGCTCCAA
Organism: Callopanchax toddi; assembly: GCA_006937965.1. Lineage (NCBI taxonomy): Eukaryota > Metazoa > Chordata > Actinopteri > Cyprinodontiformes > Nothobranchiidae > Callopanchax > Callopanchax toddi. The sequence continues at coordinate 1,376,673 of SSNR01000025.1, read as the reverse complement.
CTTTGGATGGAATTTTGTGGCAAGGCTGTTGTACTAAATATTATAAAGAAATATGTGAATTACTAAAACTGTAAATGTGAGCTTTGTACAAAAATCCTTTGCATAAGCATAAATTTCACACATTAAATCTTCAACTTTCAAACAGACTCAGATCGCTGGGGGGTTTGTTTCAGTCTCCCCACTTTCCTTCATGGTTTCTCCAGCTGGATTTCCTCCCCTTCTCCCATACAGTTGCCAACATCTTGGTATGCACCCTGTGCCTGGGAGCGTTCAATCTGATCATATGTTGTACAACAGTCATCCAGATTTAGGCCCTGATTTATGAGATAAGGATGAAGTAAACATAAACATCAGTGAACCGTGCAGCATACTTATGAAACTGATAAGTGCAAAAACAACACACATTATCTTCATTCCTTCTTTCAATAAAGTAGACCACACAAATATTTATCATGCATGATGTGCTTGAAAAAGATATGATTAATTTAATTTTCACCTGATATATGTTCTCCTCTTCTTGCTTTGTTTTCTTCATCTCCAGTTTTTTCAGACTGTTGGACTGTGAGGGATAAAATAGAACTTGAGATTCTGTAAAGGAAGGCAGTTAGAAAATATTTTCCTGACTGAAACAGGAAGAGTTTAGGGGAAAATGTCTCACAAATTGCAGAGATTTCCAGTACAAGAGCAATAGGACATCCTTATTTATAAAATTTTGGAATGAAAAGCACCACTGATCTGGGATATTTAGCAGATCAATGCAAAATTTTTGTAAGTTTCTGACCTTAAAGAGAAGAACGGAAGAAGGTACAATCACACACAGCAGCAGTAAGACCCCTTCAGCTGTCAGGATTGTGTTTTTTGTCTTCTCACTGAGGTTTATTGTCTTCTCCATTGGCTCTAATTATAGAAACAAAATAATAAGTCATGCATGACGACAAAGATTACAGAACTGACTGCTTTATGTAACTGTTCCATTTCGAATAAAGAACCTAATCTACTGCACAATCAACTTTCGTTAGGTCAGAGGACCGAGTTCTTGAACACTAAGTAGCACACAATACTATTACACATGCATTTGACTTCAATTTGCTATATCAGGTGAACAACTGGCCTCACGATGTAAGATTAGCTGCAGTGCAGAAAACATGGACTGCCACTCACACAACTCTTGGATAAACTAAGATTAACAGGATTTATGGCTTATGGGGTGTAAGAGGCGCTTAGAGCTCACTTGACTCCATATACACATGCAAACTGGCATTCCTGATTACCTTGTGTTGCTTAGACCCAACCCCACATATACTCACTGTAGACCTGCATGTAGGTGCCATGTGTGATGCTTTTGCTGCGGTTTAAACGGCACTGGTACATCCCAGTGTCGTTCAGAGTGACTTTGTCAAAGGTCAGAGTTCCACACAGAACACCTTCAGTTTGATCGTCGTCGTAACGGACCTTGACTTGGACTGAATTCAGATCATGAGTGGTGGTACGTGAGTCACGTTTGATCCAAGTTAAATCCTGAAGTTCACCTTTGTAGCAGCATTCCAGGCTAGCTGTGCCAAAGAGCTGGACCCTCAGAAAGGGCCGGTCTGCTTCTAAACTCACCTCCCTTAAAGCAAAACCACCTGGAAAAGAAACAATTACTTTTATATTCAATCATTTCTAAACATATAAAGCTAAATGTATTATTTTTGATGTGCCTTAGAGCTCTACCTCTTTAATAGTTTTACTACTTTCCTAAAAAAACAACAACCCCTGTATCAAATTCTAAGCACATTTTCTGCCATCTGGTGGAGTAAGTATGGTAGGTGGCAAATGCCAAATTAGTTTATTTTCACGATTATGTAATCACATACTAGAATATAAAATAAGGCATTTGTTTAATTAACAACAGCCAAAAAATAGTTCAACATTTTAAAAGATAATATTTAGATTTTTTAATGTATCAAGCATTGAAATTGTTTTAAAAAATTACTTTTATTTTTGTCTTTGGCAGAACAGAAAATGTTTTAGTTGATGGTGTCCACCAACTCCTTTTACTCATAAGGGTGTTCCTCAGGGATCCATATTGGGTACCATTTCATTCTCTTATTTAAATAAGGTGCACAAGTGTAACAAAATGTTTCACTTTTATGCAGATGCTATCATTTTATATAATTCTGCTCCATCAAGTGCCACAAAACATCTTAAATCTGCTTTATATGTTGTATAACGCAATAAAAACGTCACTATAACCGATTCAGTTTTGTGCTCACCATTGCAGCTTATATGCTGATTGTTCATTGCACAATATTTAAACTTTAATGCATTTTTCTTTACAAGCCAAGTATGGATTCAGATTATTTGAATACTGAATGCACATCCTGTTACCAAAAACCACTGGTGATTATTGTTTTGGTGTAAATTATTTGTTTTTAACTAGTTTGTTCTTTTGGTTACAGTGTAATTTGTGTTTTTAATGGGGAACTATTATGCTGTTTTCTTGGCCAAGCCTCCCTTTACAAAAGAGACCGAGTCTCAATAGAATTATGCCTACTAAAATAGAGGTTAGATAAATATTTTATTTCTTGAATATTTTATCACAAAATGAGCTGCAGTACATTTATAACTGACTTTATAGTTTAATTGGTTTAAAAGCTTTTTAACAAACATGTTTGGCTAAAATTAACAGGAAAAACAACTAGCAATAAACCATCTGTTCTTTCAGGAAATGTGGGTCAGTGAAGCAGAACTAAAAAAAAAAAAAAAAAAAAAAAT
>SSNR01000025.1:1316070-1359019 GCA_006937965.1 Callopanchax toddi | reverse complement strand
GGAGGGGGGGGGGGGGGGGGGGGGGGGGGGGGGGGGGGAACATGAGATAAAAGCACCGCAGCCAGGACAAATTGAGAGACAGACAAAGAGTTTAGAGGAGTTTGGTGCAATTAGGGCCTCTGTGGTAGGTGAGAGGGTTAGTTCAGTACAAGGTAACATCCAAATCCTTCAGGCGAGCTTCCCTTGGACACTACAACTAATCATGCACACCTTTTCCCCACTAACACAAAGTCAGCAGAACAAAACCCCGCCCACACCCTCTCCTAGGTTGATTTGGAACATGCACACATGCTCATGGTTAGATTAGTAAGGTGGTAATCATTCTACAGATGGGCTCTAAACAAAATACCTTCAATGTCCACTTTTCTGTTATCGGGTATAACTGGAAAGAAGGGCAGGACAACACGTTCATGTGTAAACAATTCAAGAACACAAATATGTAAAAATGACTACAAAAGGCTGTTTTAAAATGTCTCTGGTGAGGAGTTAAAACATGTAGCAAAGATTTGCACATTTACAAATCTTTAGAAAATCATTAAAAACTGTAAAAATGAATGTACACAGAAAAAAAAACGTGTGTAAAGACAAAAAAAAAAAAAAAATATATATATATATATATTCATACAAGGTGGTGGTGTTGTTTTCCATCTGTTTGGGATGCTTGGAATGTTCTGGAAGACCCCCCCAGAATGGACATGGAATGGTAACAAAACAAAAAGCAAGGTGATTTAAAACCAGATCCAAGTACAAAAAATACAAAATGCTTGTTTATCTTATCCAACAATATGTGGATGCTGTTCTTCTGCAGTGATGATAAAACTTCACCTTAATCCCAAAGAGACCTCTTCTGGACTTCTTGCTATCAGCAAACTTGACTTTAAGTCCAAATTGCTTCATGTAGATGGCCACAGCAGAAAAGATGGAATGGCTGAGGGAAAAAGTTAGACAAGTGTGACTTCAAAAGATAGATAACAGAATTTTACTGCCATTTACGCAAACACAGTGCACTAACATAAAGATAATAAAAATATCTTAGACAATTTTGTAGAAGAGAAGGAGGAGGTGGAGAGGTATTGGCCAGAGGAGGAGCAGGAGGTGGAGCTTAAAGGAGTGGGAAGGTGAGAAGATGGAGAGAAAGGAGGAGTTAAGGAAGATGGCTGGTTGTGAAAAGGAGGAGATTCCAGAGATAAGAAGTCCTTGACATCATAAAGCGTCAGAGTTTCACGGTGCTGTTTGGATTATAAAAATCAAACAAAAAATACTTTAAAAAATGGACTCCAATAAAGAAAAGTTTTTTAAAAAACCCCAAAAAAAACCATGCATATCAGGGTTTAACCACTTGCTTTTGTGACACTAACATGCAAAAAAATGATTTTAAAGTTAATAAAAAAATGTATTTTAAGTATTTTTTTTTATTATTGCCATTTTCTTTTTAAAAAAATATGCATGTACAGTTTGTTAATTTCATTGAAAACATTTATTACATGCAGTTCTTGTACTTGATCCAGTATGTAGAAGTACTGTGGTTTGACCACACCCAGACTAAGCATGCAGAAATCAAATCTGCCACATTGTGCACAAACAACCACTTAAAAAAGAAAACTTAGCTCAAAATTTAAACCTCAATAAAAATTATAACTCACCTTTTGTCCTCGTCCGGGACGATCTGAGGCCTAAAGGAAAAGAAACAAGTGTTAGTGCTGTTTCTAAAATAAGAGGTGAAATAAAACTGCATTAATCACAGCGCAGCTTCATGCTTACATCTTCTTTTTAAGTAGCATTTTTTCTTTCACTTGTTCAACTGATTGCTAGCTCTGTTTTAGGCCGGTGGAACCTAAAGTGACTACGTTTTTCTCTATCCAACTCAAAACTGACTATTGTGTTGTTGTGTTCAGAGCTGAAGCTTTTTATCATATTCTAAAATGTTCACAAAGAAAAAGAAAAAAAAAACAACCCAAAAATATATTAAAAAAGTTAAATCAAAAGCATCAATTTTAACTAATGCCTATTCTATTAAAAACAAAGTGTACACATAAAATCTGCAAGAAAAGCAATTAAACAACTGTTTTCTGATGCTTAAAGCTATCTGCTGTGATTTTTGCCTGTCCTGTAAAAAATGCCTGCTAAACAGATCCAGAGTCAGAAATGCTCCAGCCCAGCGGAAACGTCTATTTAACCATGTTTTTGTCTGATGCAACATGCAGGCAAGACCGTGGAAATCTGATCCTCATGTTTTGAGATGAACATGAAGGATGGGGAGGGGTTTCCCCGGGATTTCCCTGCATTATCCAATCAAATGGTGCGGTTACCTTGTTTGCATCAGGACAGAGACCAATAACAGACGAACAGGGCGAGGTCACTGTGCTGTGGTCAAGTGTGTGTGTATGCGTGGAGGGGTGACTGGGTGCAACAGTGTGTGAGATTTTTAAGACTGAGGGACATAGAGGGATGATTGTGAAGTTGAATGAATCGTTTGTGCAGTGAAGACAAACATCTAACTGTGTGATAGCATCCGAGTGAATTATAATGTCCTTGATGAAGCCAGACTTTCTGTGTCCTCTCCACCATCCTTGTGCTTGTTTCCACAGAGCATCTCCTTTCATTTCTGCCCTTCTTTCTTTTACCTGACAAAATGAAGTTAGACAGTCTGCTGCCCTCTCCTTGGCTTTCTTTCTGTCCCTGTCAAACTAACTTCTTGTAGAGGATAACACTATAGCTGGATATGGGGTCAGGGATAAATTAACTCCTCCCTAGATCTTTTTCTTTCTTTCTGTAACTTTAAAACAGAAGCTATCCAGCACTGATAACCCTCTGGCTATTACGTTCTTCGTCTCTTCTAGTGTTACAGCCCCACACACACACACACACACACACTCCACCCCAAACCAAACCCTGGCAACATGCCAGTAGAAAGCCTTCCTGCCAACGTGGCACCGCTGCCTCCATCTTCATTTCCTCCTCACTGTGCTTTATTCTTCAATCACAGCTTGCTAACCCATTTCCTGTTTTATCTCCTGCTTGCTCTTTGTTTTAAACTTGATACAGCTGAAGTTAGTTAGAAAGGAAATGTGATGACAATATAAGATGAAACAGAGCAACAAACAAACACAAACATTAACTGTTGTAAGCTTGTTGCTTCAGTTTTATGATGGCAGAGTGCATGAAGTCCAGAATGTCATGAGGAGTGATCAGATGAATATCTCATTTCTCTCTGGGAATAATAAAGTATTTTGATCGATTGATGAACTGTAAATGATTACAAATAAACTTGACAATTGAACTGCAGAACTCTAAATAATTAAGAACTAAAGCCTGGATCCCACAGGAGAAGTGAGCGCCACGTCTGAGGCGAGTCTTTTGGTCTCCTCCAAAGCGGAGCACCGATGAACGCAGCTTGCAAAATCATGCGATAGTCACAATATCTCGCAGGAACTGAGAACAGGAAGTATGAAGCGCATCGTTTGGTCTGTATTTGGTCAAAACTACCGTCGTGTTTTGTGGGATTATCTTTTAATTCTTCAACAATGTGTAAGTGAGTATAGAATAGAATAGTCTGTTTCTAAAAGCTCAATTACATAAATATTCCACAATGAATCCGTCCATGTACTGGTGGTTGCTTGTTTGCCGTACCAGTAGTGGTTCAGCGTACTGTTGTAATTTCTGCATCATAAAGTTCTCCACAATGTCGTTACGCCTCGGCTCAGAAATAGAACTGTCGCGTATCTTTAGCACCATGGCGCGGTCCATCGCATCTGGGATGCGCCATGGCGGTCCTTGGGGGACTACTTTATCCCATTACAATGGTATTCAAAATCACAGCTAGGGCACTAAGCAGCGCAGCGCTGATGTTTTATGTGGGACATACAAATGCTACAAATACTGACTCTCTGCAAAACATCATGAAACTCTCAATAAAAACCATGAAAACGTATCAAATGACTGTAATTAAAGGCACACTATGCAGTTTTGGCTTGTTTTTAGCACCCCGTAGTGTCAGTTTTAAATCACTGTCATAAAACGTTATTATTGTCTTTGCTCAGAAACACCTAAATCTAACTGTTGAAATGTCTCCTCAGCCTTCATTGCTTTCTACTGGAGCGGTTCATCATTCATTCTAAGAAATCAGCTGTGGTCAAGCAGGGAGATGGAAAAAATGCAGAAATCATGAACTAAAAACACTCTGGTGTGCCTTTAAAGTAACCATAGAAACATTAATAAGTAATAGAATTTGTAAAAACCAACACTTGTGTCATTCTCTGAATTTTGTCCATGGCTGCACCATCTTGAAGAAGAGCTAGTAATAAAAAGGGGTTTTCACAACCATCAAAATAACGTTTCTGAAATGTGTTTTTAAATAACATTATTTTGCCCTTAGGGAACATTTACTGTATTTCCAACAGGAAATGGTTAGATCTGCAGTATCAAAGGGATAACTGGGTCATTTTGAAATGGTGTTTTGAAATGGTGTTCTATCAGTTATTTATCAGCAGTAAGCGCCATGCCCACCAGTGACATCAGTCAGAGCCCAGAGTCTCTACAACCCAGAAGAAATCCTCTAACCGGAGCAAAAGTCAGAAAGAGACACAGCTGCCCAACAGTAACAAGCTAGTGGCTAATTTTTGGTTATTTAAAACACCTCTTGCTCAAATAATCATACCAATTAGAACACTCCATTACCTGTTTGTAAACCTTTGCGATTTTGCATGAGACTGTTTAGTTTATGGTGTTTATGCAGCTGCTGCAGCACACACAGTAGCATAGCAATTCAGACACTGGTTGAAACAAACTAAGGAAGTGTCGTAATTACATTTGTTTGCAGTTTTGTCACTAACCCCTCTCAACGTTGATGAAAATTACTGACCTCTGCCATCATTTTAAGTGGGAGAACTTGCACAATCGGTGGCTGACCAAATACTTTTTTGCCCCACTGTAGAAGCAACACCAAATGGATGCTGAGCCTAAACTCTATTTTGCCACAAATACTTCATTATGATTTTAAAATTAGCTAGGCTGGGTCTCATCAATAACTGTTGTTAAGTAAAGAAAGACACTCACTGTTGTTCACACAGCTTGTCCAGCAGCTTCTCAGCAACAGATTTTTCTTTCATCTCCGTTGGGATGCGGCCGGTGCCACGGTGGTTCTCAACATCATAAAGCTCAGCCTCATTGGGGGTCATACCCATCTTCCTCTTTTGCCTGAATAACAAATAATACATCAGGGAGGCTGTTGAGAGAAAAGTTTCTTCAAAATAACACTGAGAGCTCTTTATTCTTACATTAGGTCTGTGGCAAGTACAAAAAATACAGTCAGTCTGTGAATGTCTATACATGAAAACTGGCCATAAAGCCATCATTTAAATCCAGCAAATAATAAATTCTTCAAATATATAGATCAGGGCTATTCAATAGGCAGCCAAATCCGGCCCACGACCCGCGTGTTTCTTACCCACCACACACCCCTTAACAATAACTGAACCATCTAAAGACAGATGCAGGTGCCGGGATTCAAACCCAGGCCTCCCAGGTGAAAGGCAGGTTTCTCTACATCTAGGCCACAGCTTCTTTTAGGGGAAAAAATGCCATTTTATAGTAACTCATAGGGGTTTTATCAGGCTTTCAAAGAAAATACAAGAAGAACTGGATTAGATTACATTTATATTTCAAATATCAAACTTTCACAGTAGCACAATGATTGTATCTGTACAGTTTAAATATGTAATCACCTCTCTGCCTTTAAAATCATGTTCTATGCTCATGAAAAGCTGTCCGTGTGTAATAAAACACCACAAATCGGCGCTAGTAAACCCCCCCGACGAGTGTCATGTGGCATTTCCCTGTTCAAAATTGAATACCCCTGATATCGATTATCAATAATTAATTTTCCTATAGATTTCAGAGTAAAATCAGTGCATCTAAATCTCTGAGTTTATTTAAGTTACAGGACAAACCAAAGCAATAGTATCACAACAAATTAACCGAGATTTGAACTTGTTACAAGCCGCGAGGCAACAGCGCTACCAACTGTGTCACCATGCAGCCATTATTAGATGAAAGTACATGATGCGTTAAACGTATTTATTGAAAAGACATTCAGTCACTGGTAAATTTAAAAGCATAAAAACGTACAAACATAAACCTGAGCACACATATAACCATACTCAGAGGATGCACCCACTGATTTAAGCCAAGTAATCTAATTTCTATTGTCTGCATCTTAAATGAACTGTTAAATCCTCTTAAAGTTTTGCAGCAGTTAGCACAGAGCTGCTTTATGATGCATGCTCCACCAGTAAAGACAAACAGAAAAAAAGGAAAACAAAAACACAAAACCAAACAGAAGAGACACTGTTGGGTTTAAGGAGGGTTCCAACACTGCTCTGTTTTAAGGTTCGGTGATACAACAGCAGCTTTGTCATTGTGAATTAATAGTCATTGTGCCTCACACTGAGGTTCTTACACTATTGCCTAAAATCAAAATCATGCACTTTCCAGCACCTCACTTTTGTAATGATTCAGACACACGAGGAGTGCATATTTCCTCAAAATGATAATTTCACTTCCTTGTATAATACCGTAATATGAATTGTTATGCTCTAGTTTCAAATAAAGATCTATCAATTCTGGTTCTGAAGGCGGATACACATGCACTTATTTTGGCATATTCTGATTTATCTCAAAGAACTACATTTACCAGAATGCATGTATGCATTTAAACAAAAACTTAGGGATATTTGGCTTACTGGTGAAACAACATAACAGCACAGCGCTTTCCTTGACATCTCCAACATCTTTGGTGCCCATCATTTCTGCTCAGCGTGAATTTACTTTCATCGGTAAACAGCAATGAGGCTCACTGGTCCGTCGTCCAGCGTAAACACATCCTGGCTCATATAAGACGAGAACGCCTGTGCCTGATGGTGGTCAGGTACCCTTGCAGGTTGTCTAGCAAGCAGATCACACTAATATAAATGGTTTCCAATGGGCTGAAATGACACTTTCCCCTCCCTTAAATGTGTCGGGAGTTGTGTGGCATCATCATCCTGTTCTGCAGGGTACTGTTTACAAAGAAGTGGACATCATTGTGAGATGTGGCCAAAAGACGTCCACTTCTATGCCTTTCTGTGACTCTTCCAGTATCTCTGTTGCAACCTGATGATGACAGTGTCACACTAAGCTCATCGGTCACTTCCGTCTGAGAACATCCAGTTTGATGCATCGTAATGGTGAGGAACTGTTGATCAACTGTTAGGTGTGGCCTTACCTCATGATGTCAAAATGTCTAGTTTTAGTCAGTTTTAGTTTAAAAATGTATTAATCCTTTAACAAAGTAATTTATGTCAATAAGTTGGAAATTGGAATCACTTGCTGTCTGTTCAAACATCCCTGCATGCTGTTTATTTAGTTTACCATATCATATCATATTAACATATGATATGATATGGTTTATGTGGGGTCATTTTAACTTGTTAAGCATCTTGTGTTACAATTTTTTTGTATGAAAGGCGCTTTATAAATAAAGATTATTATTATTATTATTATTATTATTATTATGTATAATAGTATAAATATAATCAGATACAAATAACAATATAAAGTTGACGAACCTTCCTGCTCTGTCTCTCCATTTTTCTCTCCTTTAATCACATCCTTCAGCCTGTGTCTAATTTAAGTGGGAACATTATGGGTATTTAAATATTTTAGCTCTGTTTTACTTCAGTTAATAAATAAGTTATTAAAACTTTGGTCTGCTGTCCATTGCAATCCAAAACTGCAGAGCATTTTAAAGCGATACTCCACCAGAAAGTGCTTTTTTGTCTATTGTCATATTCGTAAAACACCGTTACATGAATGGTAACTACTAGCATGCTAGTAGTTACCATTCACTTAGTGTTTTACGCTAAGCTACAGCTAAAGGAGTACTGCCGGATCAAGAAAACGACTGAGTTGTTTACAAATTGTTTTTGTCCACTTATCTAATTATGAGGAATATGACAATAGACAAAAAATCACTTTCTGGTGGAGTATCCCTTTAATAAAATTTACCTTTTTGTGTGCCACCCTTCTATAGTCTCTGTCCCTGACTGCCCCCACAGTTATCACAGCAAACACAGTTTATCCAATTACTGTTTCACATCTCCACTCTCTTAACGTTTTCGTCTCATCTCGCTGACAAATGCACCCAGACGTCTCATCTCATTTTAAATGGCCTGTATTTATAGAGCACCTTCTAGAGTGTTTTTCACACTCCCCAAAGCGCTGTACACAACAGTTGTACATTCACACACTGGTTTTGATAAACTACTTTTTTGTAGTCTCAGCTGCCCTGGGGCACACTGACAGAGGCGGGGGTGCCATGCATCGGCAGCCGCCAAGGTCCCTCTGACCACCACCAGTAGGCAAGGTGGGTGAAGTGTCTTGCCCAGGGACCGGACAATGCAACCCAGCCGGAGCTGGGATCGAACCGGCGACCCTCCGGTAGCCAGACCGGCCACTCTACCAACTGAGCTACACGATTTTAGTCATCAAAGTGCCACATATAGGGTCGTCTGCCTCTCATTAACATCTTGGAAAAAAGGTGCGTCAACGCATTACTTTCGTTAATGGAAACATCACTGGTGTACATGCATATACACCAGGGCCGTTTGGTCGGAAGTGTTTTTCCTTTAATACATTTTACCTGAAAGTAAATCAAAGCAGGTACACTGCAAAAAATGATCCGACCATCATGGATCATTAGTATAAATGATGAGATACATTTTTTTTATCAGGATGTTGAGCTTAGAACTGCAAGAGAGAGCCCATTCCACCAGAAAAAAATGTGTTAAACATGTTTACTGACCATAGTGCTTCTTGTAGAGGCTTTGCAATTGAGGGGAGCATCAATCATACATAAAAGGAGATGAAACAGATGCATTTTACCAGCCTGAACTTTAGCCGGCAACTTGCCCTCAGTCATATCCAGTAAAAGAAATGAAACTGTTTTTCTTTTAAAGTTGTAGTTATCAAATTGTAGACTATGCAGAAGCAAATGGGTATTACTGTGACATTATGTGCTGCAGGTGTGTTAGTGACACACATCTTCAATGTGTCAGTCAAAATGGATCATCCTTTTGATGAGAGGTCAAACATCTTCAAAAGCGCCACAAAAAAGGCCAGTTGTACATTTATGCTCAATGTTAAGAACAAACAATGTTCACCTGTAATCTTCCAGCTGTTTGACTATTTCAGAAACCTGATGATTCTGGATCTCCTTAACAAAATTCTTTTGGCCTTCATCTGAGAGCATATCATAGCGGGTCCGGTCTTAGGAAAGAGGAAAAACACGAGAGAGAGCATGACTTCTCAAGATAAATAAAAACACAAGCTGTGTTTTGGTTAGTATAAAAAAATGCATGAAATGAAAAGAAAATGTGTTTCTATGAACACTGCTAGAGAAAACTTACCCAATTCGCAGGATGGTGGTATGTTCACTCTGAGAGTCTGTAAAACAAACAACAGAACGCATTTAACTTTTTTTATTTTACACACCATTCTAAATAATAATGTTTTTAAATCATTTATAGACTAAATTCAAATATAAAATCTCTATATAAATGACAGTGCAGTAGCTATCCATCTCCACAAGGGGGCATTTTAACACTAGAAATAAAACTACTGAAGTCAAACATTCTCCAACCCAGCTTTGGAAATTTGTCACCGACATGAAAACAACCACACAGGCTAACTTCATGTCAGTAAGGTCATGATGGAGATGTGTTATTTTTATTTCCATTTTTTTTAAGTGAGGCAGATGGAGGAAGGTTCCTCCTTTGGGGTTTTCCCACGATCCTGACAGGAAGTTGTTGGGGTGAAAGACAGATGGAGAGAGAAGGAGACGCAGCTGATTGACATGAACGTCTGAGAAGGAGGTGTAACAGAGAGGTGACAAAGGCCAGGTGAGCAGGGAGGAGTGATGTAGAGAAACCCAGAGAAAAGCTGCACTGATTGACAACAGACAGAGCAAACAGACAACATACAGACATGCACGTACATGCAAACAAACCCATGTACACACTGTGTGCTTTTCTTTTATCACTGCAGTGGATGGATTACATCCAAGCACTTTATTTTCTTCCCTTATATACTGTAAAGACTTTTTAAGTAACTGAAGTAGGACAGGAGGAGGTTTTCTCTGCAAAAGTTCAAATATACGGTAATAAAAAAAGGAAGGCTCAAATAATTCACAGCAACTAAATCTACCAATTTAAATACTACACTTTTGGCATTGCTCATTGAATATATTTGGTATTATATTGAAATGTTTATATGCTGCTAGTTTTCTTGAGACTGGAGTCTTCTTGTTAGCTCGTATTTTGATGTAATCTTTACTGTTTTTTTCTACAAATGTCATCTTCCCAAAGTATGCAACCATGTCTCATCACAACCACTAGCTGAGTTTTGTCCACGAGAAACATTTTAAATCAATTTAAAGTAAAACAAAAAAAGAATCATTGTTTTATTTGGCCAAAATATGCAATGAGAATTTTCTATTTTAATAGTTTTGAGATGACGTTTGAGATGCTGCTCTTAGAGTTAAATAATATACAAACCACACTCAATTCTCATGTCATAGCTGGATTATGACTTCTTCACTGCAGCTTTATTTGTGAACTTGTGTTTATAGGTGTTTCATTTCCTCAGGGACAAATGTCACAAAGGTAAACAGGCATGTTTATGTAAATCAGGAGGTGGCACATGCAGCACACACCACTCTAACCAACTATGTTATAACTTGGTCTGAGTGCATGACCAAACCAACAGGGAAAACGTTTTGAGGCAACCTTTATTAATCAATGAAAAGCAGCTGATGTTGAAAACGGGCTCACGTAGAGCCACACTGCAGACATGCTGATAAAAACAGGCTCATTCATAAAAAAATGTAAATTGTTCTGGTGCTCACTAACCAAACACAGAATCATGTTCACTCACTGAAACTGACAAAAAAATACAAGTAGGGAAAGCCTCGTCTTAATAATCAAAGGTTTGATATTTTCTGTCAAAAATCATACTGTTAATCACTTTATCGATGAAATTTGAATCTGTATTTTTATACTAATCGCTTTAAAAAAATCTAGTGCATTTTCTGTCAATTGTGCTGTTTTCATGTGGAAGAGTTAGCTAAGTGAGGCTAACACTAGTTCACTTCCTCTCTGTTTGGGAATCACATACAACAAAACTTACCGACAGTTATTCTCTCTAATCATAGTAATATTTTTCAAATATTAATTCGGTATAAACATTTGCTTAGTGATAAAAATGTTGAATGCTGGAAGCCTGCAGCAGACCTCCTGTTTCTGCCCTCACCCACCTTTCCCCTCATTCACACACACAGACTGCTGGAGGCTAAAGTTCAACCTATCCATTATAAAACACTTATTTCTGAAGTGCACATCAGATAAGTACTGTAATACCAATAATTCAGCAAAGACTTAATTATCATAAAGCCTGTTTTGACAATCTACCGCAAGTTGGTGAACTTTATAAACCCAAGAATCATAAAGCATGTTGTAAAAAAGGAATGAGCGCAAAGGAGAAGAATCTAAAAGTCTAAAAAGGACTCAGATCTTAAACAGCTGGAAGATTAATTAAACTTAAAAAAAAAAATGCAAATACAAATTTGATCATCCAAGTCATAAAGCATTTAAAACATCTGCAAAAATAGTCATTAACAATATTTCATGTTGACACAAATTATTCTAATAGAATTAACTGAGAACTTCCATTAAATAGAACAGGTTCACATAACTGACTCCACCTCTTCATAAAAAAAAATGTTGTAACCACATATTGCTTAATGTGTTGCAACACAAACCATTCACAATCATCTCTTTCATTAACGTATCAAAGGATCCCTCACACCAGTTAGCAGTTTCTATTCTACACATTTATAAAAATTAAAATAAAAACTTTGTTTGGAGCTCATTATTTATGGTTGCCTTATTTACTATATTTCATAATCTAAGTTGTTTTATTGTTGTTACTGCTTTAATCAGTTCTCATTCCAATTCCTATCTTTTACAGAATACAGAGTGATTTTCTACTTACTGCACCCTTGTCCAAGAAGAAGTTGTAGAATTCTGTGAACTGTTTCTTGGTCTCTTTAGCGCTGAGGTTTTTGAAGAGGTCAGCATGAAGATAACACAGCTGAGAAGAGAGAGGAAAAAACATGAGTACTGAGTTTCATTAAACTCGATGTATTCCTTATAATAACCATTTGACATCAGTTCTATAAACCAGTCAACACTCTGAACACAGTACTACCTCCAAATGGTCATTTTCATTTTGCTCAATCACAATGTCACTAAATTTAACTTAATATTCTCTAATAACTGTTCTACATATGGATCAGAAGGTACACAGAAACCAGATGTGGCGGACTGCGCAGGCCATTACTGAAAACAAACTACACACTGATGAAAAACAAAAACAGCAATAAAAACAAAAAACTCATAAAACAATAGCACAATATTACGGTACTTCTTTTTTTTTTGCAAAATGTTACACTACAGATGAGGGGGATGGGTGAAAAATACAACAGTACCTGGGAAGGTCAAAGTGTCTGCATGCAGAGGAAAGTGGAAAGGACATGCACGCTTTATTTTGGGCACTGCCACACACACACAAACACTTTTAATCCACATCGAGTCACAGCAGATAATCGGATGCCCTTCTTTAGAGCTTTACATGAGTTATGACAGCAGCATAAATCTTGTAATGGACAAAACAGTTTTATCCAAACAATGCTAGAAGTTTAACTGTGACCATTTTTATGTAGCTCATTTGTCATAGTCATAAAATCTATATATTTGGATAGAAAGATGTTAAATATCTTTGATTAGATTATTAAAGTGTCTTAGGTTAGTGGTGGTAAGTTCAAATTCTTAAAAAAAAAAATGAGTTGAGAAAAAACACGCGTGTGGAGATGCAATTAAAAATGAAAGCTGCGAGCAGCGTCGTGCGGCCCTCGCATGTCAGCGCCGCTCCGGCCTCACAATAAATGGAGGAATTACAAGAGGCCTTCGCAGCGCTTTAGCTGCTCGGGCCTAATGAGAGGACAGAAACAAGAATTTAGCATCTAAAAGAATCAGGCCCAGTGTTCATGCATCTTTTCCCACAATGCCACATGTTTTTATGCATGATTATGAGAAAATATATAATTTAAATAAAGATTTTTTTTTTTTTCAACTTTGACCAAATAAAATATATTTTATTACACTTTATTACAAAATGTTCACAACTTCAGTCTTGGATTTTCAGATTTTTCCTTTTTTTTTTTTAAAGATTGTTTTAAAATTAAAGGGGCAGTGTGAAGAAATTATAAATATCTTGCAAAAATGTGTAAAGCACTCAGCTGAGTACTCCCACATAGCACCTTCCTCCAAGACAGTAGGAGAGTACTGACTGAAAACTACAAAACACAGAAACGCCCTCTCTAGAGCATGTGTTGTGTTTTGTTTGTTCTGAGCTACTATGGAAATACAGTGAACTCTGCAGAAAAGGTCATCTGTTGTCTGGCTTGTGATTCTGCAGAAATACAAACATGGTTCTGGAAACTCGTGTCTCATCTCTGCCGTTAAACTTGCCTAAATGATGCAAACTAAAACTTTTAAGCAGCCATGCCTTTTTCCTTGAAAACAAACCAGTCATGTTCTAAAAGTTCTCAAATTTAACTTTATGGCTCTACTTTACCAACTCTGTTCATACACTGTAAACTACAGTGTGAAATGGCAAGTTTAGATTAAAAACTCAACCAGACATTAGTTCACCAGGACTGTTGTATAGCAAATCTATTTCATCTGGATGAAATAGATTTGCACAGAGTGGAATGGGCCTTGAGGAAGGAAGGCTATCACATTATTTTGCAACACCACGCCACACCTCATTGACAAAACTTGACTGGATCCAATTTAATTTTACAGCAGGGCAATGACCCAAAATACATCTCCAGCAATATTTAAATAACAAGAATTTAAAATAACAGAAATTGCCAAAATTCTGACTGTAATGTCAGCAGTCTCTGGAGATGAGAGGTAAAATCACATTACCTTGAAAAACAGTTAGAATGTCTAAGCTCAGCCAGACTGTATTTGCTGCAAAGTGTTTTTTGTTTGAATTTAAATGAAAGCAAACTATGAAGAAAACATCCTTTACATTAAAATCTTCCATTCTAACCCTGACAATTTCCTGTCAATTTGCTCATTTCTATTCAGAATAATGTTATGGACAAAGTCCCTAAAGCTGAATTGTTTAAATTTTTAGCAATTCTTTAATCTTTGTAGGAGACGGTCTCCTACGTTGCATTTAGAAGTGTTAAATCTCACCACAGGAGCAGGATCAAACTGAAGAATGACATGATGTAAGAAGACCAGCAGGTGAGTCGGCCGATTCTTCAGCTGATCGATGCTGTTGAAGTGCGTACAATTATCATCGGGCACCTGTGACGGACAAAGAAGAAAACAAGAGAGCTAAATATGACAAACAGTACGCAGAGATGTGAAGGAGTTCAGATTTTCTCCACTCACATCAGATATTTCATTCTCAAAATCCTCATCTTCAGCCCCGATGATGCTCATGGCTGAGTTAGGGCACTGAGCTCCAAGCACACCCTGCTAAGAAGAGACAAAGGGGGGTGGGGGGCGGAAAAACAAGACAATTAGTAAATGCTGCGTCTCACTTTGAACCGGTAGGCTATCTTTGTAGCCTATCGAGTCCCCGCTGAGTCAAGCCAGACAAAAAGGCTAATTATGGTGCAGACGCAAACTTCAATGTAAAATAACTTTACGCAAGCTTCCAATTCAAGTCTCATAATTCTAATTTAAGAAAACACACAGATTTATCGCATTCTTCCTGTATGAATTTGTTTGTTTGTTCCCCAAAAAGAATGAACAAAATTAGCAAAAGTATGGACATTCAATTGAAAACAATTAACCAGTTTATTTTCCCTAAATCATACACATATTCAAATCAGACAAACATTTAGTTTTCTCTTCGATGCAATAACGTAAAGCCTCAGAATCTAAAAATAAAACCACAACCAACCTCAAAATAAACATTTTACACAATCTTTGTCTTTGAAACATCTGAATGAGGTATAAAAAAAAGAAAGCATCAGAACATATGACCACCTTACCTCCACCCTCTACACACAGCACCACTTCCTCTTCCCCAAAACACACAAACAACACACAGCCCTTGAATTCAGTCCTCTGAAGGCCACAGACCCCGAGTCGCCACCACGGAACACCCAAATACATGGAAAAACACATCAAAACGCTACAGTGTACAGCGCAGGGTGAGAACAGTGGACAGAGTGTAAGATGATGAAGTGAAGGCCAATGTAAAGAGAAGGAAAAAAAGAAATGTGATGGAGCAGTTTACAAGGTTTTAGAACATTTATTCAGATTCATGTAGATTTTCTGTTTAAATTCATTTGTATGGAGTGTAAGTGCAGCGGTGGACATATAAATATAAAATCCTCCAGCAGCAGCTGTTTACTGGAGCCTTTACAAGGTAAAAATCAAATAAATAGCACAATGTTTCTTCTTTTTAATGGATTACATCAAAGTTATCAAATCATCAATAAACAAATTTAATAGAAACGTTCCTCTAACTTCTTCTCATTTTTATTAAAGAGCAGGTTCATGTCTAAAAATGCACATAAAACTGAAATATGTGACCTTATTACTAATCGTTTCATTATTACCTTTTGAAAAATGCACGACATTTTGAATTCAATGTTTTAAAGCAGGACATAAAGATGGCGCTTTCTAAATATTAAGGCAAAAGGAAAAAAGAATCAGAAGACTAAACTCACACAGCTTAAAAGTTAGCTTTGTCAATGCACCACAATCTACATTTGATAATTATAACTTTGATATTTAAAGTTGTAGAGTAAAGGTTTTCTGAGCAGGAAACATTATAGTCAAGTTAAGGCAGTAAGAAAAAGTAAACAAATTCTGCAAAGTCCATTTAGGTATACTTTGTAGATGTTAAGTTTATAATTGAAAGAGTCAGTGTAAGGTTATGCAGGATATTAAAAAGGAAACTAAAAAATCCTTTTGTGTTTCAAAGTAAATTTATATGTACATGAGCGAGATTTGATCTGTGGTCTGAATACAGAGTGTGTGCTGCTGGTGGTGGTTGGAAGCAGAGGGTGGGGGCTCTGATAAATGATTTAAGGTCAAGGTGAGGTCTTGTACATGGTCAGAGTGAACCAGAGCTGGTGAGATGGCAGACAGAGAGTGGAACTGGGAGATGACACACACAGAGAATGTGTTCATTCATGTTCTTATCCAGTGGGCTGAGGAAGGCCAGTGCTGGAGCAACATGCGTAGGAGGGGTTAGCTAAACAGAGAGACGCAGCCTGTGAGAGCCATGGCTGCACATCTGCATAGACGTACACAAACATAACAACACGCAAGCAAAGACACAATTCCTATCTTTTTCACACATGCACACAAACCCAGAGCCACCAATTCTTAAAGAGCATATATTTTCTTTTTTTTTTATTATTCTGATAAAACTCTGTCCAAAAATACTATTTGAAATGTTTATTGAGGGTATTTTGTTTTACAATACATTTTTTAAAACCATTTTTCTAGTCCAAAGTGCCCCTTTTTGCAAAGCTTCTAAAAACGCTTTTTTTTTCATATGTGGACCTGTGACGTCAGCTAAGGGAGCTCCTAGCTAGGTGGCGCTGCTTACAGTGTTGTCAGATGTAGATAAATAAAGTATTTGTAGGATAATTTAACACTCTGTACGATCAATATTCCCATAAATATGATCATTTGAGCCCTTTGTTGTGTGGAGTTTGTGTAACAGATGCTTGTTTTAATCATTGTGTAGATTTTTTAAAGCTAAACTACTTTAACATCTCAGACTGGCACCGCTCTAGTCTGCCAGCTGCCTGCTCGCTGTCGGCGATGAGTTGTTAGTTTTAGGTTAGAGCGCTCTTTAATCCAGTCGGTGTGTATTCATTTTAATAAAAAATGCTAAATTATTATGTTTATGAATGCCAATCGCCAGTCTGTCAGGACACTGAGTCAACAACGGGACGGCTTCCTTACCGGTACGGTGACTTCTGTTTGGAGACGAAAAACCCCGGCGGTCCTGGTCTAGGCCAGGACTGGATGTGATGGAGTCCCACATACCGACGAAAAACATTCAGTGTGACTCTAAACAGGCGCCGTTACTTCGATCCATTCACCGGAACCGCTGTTAGCACGCAGCAGCTAGCAGGAGCTAACGGGGAGACTTGAGTCTCGTTTCCATGCCAGGTTTGGTACGGTTCGTGGTGGGTCGTAATCCGGTACCGGTCCGCGATTTCATGAGAGCATTTCCTTCAGGTGTCTGACCCTCACCTGGCTGGCGGGGTACAGTAAATCCATGCCGCGATGCTCTCCAGAGGGGCTTCCCGTTCCCAGCGGGGCTACCAAGAGGGGATTCCCAGCGGGGTTTCCAGCCTGACTCGACACTGTTTCGGTCAGCCTCGAACCGTTTAGCTGCATCCTGTGAAACTTTTTATAAACTCTTTCATTTCTTAACAATCCACCTGAACGCAGCTCAATGTTTGGAGCTCTGATGATCAAAACCTGGTGCTAAACGCTGGTATTTTACCCAGACCCAAGTGAGGAGGTGGGTCACGGTCTACAGCTGGACCGACAGGGTGCAGCCTTACAGGACTGATTGTTTTTATCTTTTTTTAAAAATTTTTATCTTAATAACTGCTCACTATAGTAATAAAGTAATAAAATAACGGCACTCTGGGGGGTTGTTTTGCTCGTCACAAGTAGTGATAAGTGGATCAGTTTTCTATATAGAGAACGAACGGTCTCCCGGCACTGTCGTCACTTCCGGTTTGGTGAAAAAATTGACAATTCTCACAAAAACGAATCCAAGAGCCTAAATAAGCTGAATTTGTGTAAATTTTTATTCAGAAAAAGTTTCTATTATATTTCTCTAAACATTTGTTTAAGGGAGTGTCTAACTTAAAATATGCTCTTTAAACAAAATAAACCACCGAAACCATTTCACCACCATGAAAATGGTTTCATAGACAGGAAAGTAAATGTTACTGTAAGGAAGTTTCAAGTATAGCTTGAAATATTTACAAGGGTTCTCAACATCCTTGCGTGAGTCTCGGGGCCTGATGGAATGTTGAAAAAATTTGCAAGACAAAGTTCTAAAATGGTCATATTTTCCGTGCTCATTCAGAACCCAACTACTGTAGAGCCCATCTGGTGTCCCTGCCAATTTAGTTTCAGTGAGTCAGAAAGTGCAAGAAATGTGACAAAACGTTGAGAGGGGTTAGTGACAAAACTGCAAACAAACGTAATTACGACACTTCCTTAGTTTGTTTCAACCAGTGTCTGAATTGCTATGCTACTGTGTGTGCTGCAGCAGCTGCATAAACACCATAAACTAAACAGTCTCATGAAAAATCGCAAAGGTTTACAAACAGGTAATGGAGTGTTCTAATTGGTATGATTATTTGAGCAAGAGGTGTTTTAAATAACCAAAAATTAGCCACTAGCTTGTTACTGTTGGGCAGCTGTGTCTCTTTCTGACTTTTGCTCCGGTTAGAGGATTTCTTCTGGGTTGTAGAGACTCTGGGCTCTGACTGATGTCACTGGTGGGCATGGCGCTTACTGCTGATAAATAACTGATAGAACACCATTTCAAAACACCATTTCAAAATGACCCAGTTATCCCTTTGATACTGCAGATCTAACCATTTCCTGTTGGAAATATAAATTGTACTCCACATTATGAATGAAATAAAGTTTTGACAACAGGTGCAAAAAACATAACAGAAGGAATTAAAACTAATTCTAGTTTGCAGATGTGTGTAAATCAAACTACATTTAAAGGTGCTCTAGGTAATTTGCAAAATAAATTTGCTTAAAACGTTGGTTTTTTTCATGCCTCCGTAACATTCTAACATAGTATAGCTATAAATATATTGTGGCGATTTCAAAAAATGAAATCAATTAGGTGGTTTCATCGCAGTTCTCTAAAAATTTCAGCCAATCATACGTATCGAACCGAAAGCAACTATTGGACAATCCGGCTGTCGATCTTCCACTTGTGTGCTGTGCATTTTTCAGCAGAGCATCCTGGAAGTGAGAGGAGAGAAACAGTCGTATGCTACCGCTTCAAGTTGAGGAAAAAAATACCAGAGTCCCAAAAAGAAAAACACCTTTTCAGCTAGCAGAAAACAAAAAATGTTTGGACGTAGAAAGAGGAAAAACCAGGGTGAACATTGGCATAGCGTTTCAACGGCTGGTGTTTTGCTCTCTCTTGTTACTGTGGCAATGCACCGTCCCATGGGTGAGGCGCAGCATATAGAATTATAGCCGACGGTAGGGATGAGAGCTCTGTTTGTGTAAAATAGCTTGTTTGATATTTACCGAGTGCAGCTTGAAATATCTAGATATATTAGCTGAAAATTCATCTGTACAACAAATAGCATCATCAACAACTTTAACTGTATTAGGAACATTTATAAACCCATCTGAACAGTTTTGCATTTATTATTCCTTTTTCTAATCTAGATTGTTTCAACCTGTTGTGTTTAAACCAGTTATTTTCTCTCACAAACCCTTCATTTTTTTGAGCCTGCAAAAAGATGTTCTTAAAAAATTGGAAGTAGAAGGTAAAGTCGTTTCAAGTCTCGTTTTAAAGAAAAATCTCATCTCATATTTCAGAACCTCTAAAAGGTTTGATATTTTTGTTATAATAATGACTAGACTGCTTAATGTTTCCTGTAAATAGTTTATTGATCAGCGTTGCAGCTTCCTGAGTGGGAACAAAGTGAATGTTTTCTATTTAAATCTCACTTTGCTGTTGAGTTTAAAATGTAATGCAATAGCAGCTCCTGCTTTGATAACCTTGAGGAAAGCTGACGGCTGCTTCCATGTTGCATGTTTCAGCATTTCGGCCTGCTCATTACGGGAGATGCCAAAGCCAGTTCGTTTTTTGTTATGTCTTAGCTGATTTCAGAGTAACTGTAATACGTTTTCGTATTCTGCCAGACAAATTGGAGCAGGCAGGGGGAAGCTCATTGTGGTTACTCAAGAGGAAGTCGAGAAGGTCAGTTCCCCTTTATGTTTAGGAGCAGAGGGCTGTGGAGAAGCAGAGTCTGCGCTAACAAGACAGAGCAAAGTCTAGCATATGGCACGGTTCAGGTAACAGATGGAGACGGTATGAGTTTCAACATTAAGCAGACCTTTCTGCCCTCATCATTATGATAGCTGGCGTAAGCTCCACACTGTGAGGACGGTTCCTGGCGGCCGTCCTGAAAGAGGCGAGCAGGCATAGAGAGTATTTGAACAGAGTGTCCCAGAAGTGTGGAGATCAATTCTGGTGCTTCTGAGAGTCAGCAGCTGCCCACCGCCCTCCCTCCCATCGCATTCCAGTACTAACTAAGTGTCAGGTGGCATCAATCTAATGATAGCCATCAGGCGTGTGTGCCTTTGTGTGAGTGAGAGAGTTAAGACTGCACACGTATGAAGGGGGGGGGGGGTCATTCCTGATCGCAAAATGTGTGTGTACAAGCATGTGTGTGTGTGTGTTCTGTGACAACTGGTCTTTAGAAGAGCATTTCTCTCCTGTGCTGATCAAGCCTGGGTCTAACACCGTATTTGAGCAAACTAAAATAAAACCCTGCTCTTTAAATTAAACAAAACAGAAGAAACGTTTAGCAGTAAAACTTCCACCGTGTCACGGGAGGCTAATTATAACTCAGTTGCTGTTACGTCAGCTCTTAAGCAAAGCCCATGCTCATTGTGAAACACTTAAAACATTTAGCTGTTTAAGACCTCCTCAAACAGTGACCTCACTCCAGTTTAGGCCTCTTCAGCATCCGTATTGCGATAACAGGAGAGGCTCACGCGGTCAGTCAAGTTTGTGAAATCACATGACCCTCAAAGGGTTGGGAGTCAATTTAATGGAGCTGGAAAAAAAAAGGTGCAGTTTAATACCACATACAGCTTCATGTGTAATGAGTAGCTGGATGTATGTTTCAGAAATGTACCAATTCAATAGCAGAAGTTCACAGGTGACCACAAAAACCTCCACAACCAAACAAATATTCACCCGCAGCTTAAAGTGTTGCCCCACAGCAAGTCACAAAACGCTGTGAAATTCTGTCAGCAGCTAAACAAGAGCTGTAGAAAGAATCAGTGCATCTCTAATGATAAACACTAAAACCAAGGGTTAAGCACAGAGTGGAATGTTTTACTGTTTTTCTTCAAATGCATGATTTGAACACTTTTCTGTAAAGTAAAGGTTAGTCCAACGAAGTGACAACAGATAAAAACTATACAAGATTAGCTAAAACACTTAGTTTCTTCTGAGCTGCATTCAAATGTTCCAAGTTCCTGTTGCTTACTGCTGTAGTTAAAGCCCAACAAAGCAGATTCTCTACCATCTAACCATCAAACTGTAAAACTCATTGTTTATTTTATTAAATCAAACCCTACGACAGCTACCATTTAGCTTTTCCATGCAAGTGGAAAGTGTTTATCCAAATCTATTCCTGAGGGGGTTTCAGTTAAGGCTGCAAGAATCACATCCACAAATGTTTCGTTAGGCTCTCTTCACACAGGATGATGACCTCGCTGTGTTCTTCATGACCTGTTAGAACATAGCTGGATTGATGCAAATTTTTAAATCAGCCTTCAGTGTGATCAGAAATGGGTTTAACAGCCATGTTTTAGCGGTTTGCTTCACATTTTAACAACCCGTTTGCTTTTTAAAAATGTTATAAACTGTGCAAAATTGAAGACTTTACGTTAACCATGCTGTGCAGAAATCTTTGCTTTATTTACAAGTGTAATAATCAACTCAGAGAAAGTCTGAAGTGACTAAACACACGAAGCTCGCTGTGCTTGTTACTGCTGCTTATCTGCCTCGTTCATCAGGCCTGAGAGCCTCATTAACAGTGACCAGGGGATTCCTACCAGAACTACCGCTCCTCCACCAGCTCCACCCTGAGGCACCTGAACAAAGGCAAGAAAAGAAAAGGGGAGGCTCTGGCAAATAAAGAGGCATACAGACAGGAAGTGGGTGTAATTTCCTCAGGAAGCTATCAGAGCCATTTCCTGTATGACCTATCAGATGAGAAGAGAGCAAGAGAAAGCAAGACAAAAAGAAAGAGATGAGAAAGGGTGAGAAAACTTGAAGGAAAAAAGAAAGCTTGCACATGTTTCTGCAAGACACACTACAGACCAGACTGCATCAAACTAACCTGTGCAATGTTGAGTTCACACGAGAACCAAAAGAGGAAGTTACCGCAAAGACTGAACGAAACTTAGAGAAAATGATGATAGAAAGAGTTCATTTAAGACTGAGAAAGAGGGGCTGGACAAAAGTACAAAGGGTTCGGAGAGTGTTTTGAAATCTTTTAAAGTTCCCCGTTCCATCACAAGCCGGTTAGAAGTTTGATTAAAATTTCCTTTCAAATGGGGTCATAATAAAATAACCTACTTTAAATGAAAACACAGACACAAGGATGCTTGAAGGTTAGTTAATTCGTTTTTATATTATTTACATAAAATTGATCAAAAAATTACATCAAATTTAAATATTGGATATGGATACAGAAAAAACTAACAAATAAGATATTTTACTTGGTCATTAAGGTAAAAAAAACATCTAAAGATCATTTAAAGGCAAAATTAGAGATGAATGGTATCAATGAGATGGAAAGAGAAATAACTAAAATAGTCTTAGCTCACAAGAGAATTCAACGTAAATTCCTAAACAACTTCATCCTTTACGACGGAAAATGATAAAGACCATGGTTTCACCATGCCAATGAGCTTCAGTGATAAGCATGGCTGCACAGAGAGCTAATGCTCTCCAGAAATAACACTGGTGCTCCTCTGCAGTTTGATAAAAACTGCACGAATGGCCCAGAAGCCTGTTGGGAAATGATTAGACTAAAATAGAAGATTTCTGTTTAAATGAAAAGCATCAATTTGCAGAAGGAAATGATGCATTCAAAAGTGTGGACTCTGTTGGTGAAACACAGTGGGTATCATGGTTTAAGACAGTGCTCCTGCATCTCGCAGATGAAACAAATTATGGATTGCATCAGTTCATTTTTAAGGGCAATATAAATACTGCTTTCCATAAACAAAGGCTGATTCTGAAAACAAGAAACGGGTTGTAGAATAAATAACCTTAAACTCTGAAAACTAGTACACCTGACTGCAGCTACAGTTAGAACATAACAAAATAAAGGAGGCACGGTCAGTGAGGAGAGATGTAGAGCAGGAGAGAAAGAACAAAGGAGACGCATGAAACAGGAAATGAAGAACACGGCAGTGGAAACACTGAAAAAACTGGCAACAGAAACATTCATGCACTTGTAAGCCCCGTCTGTAAGTGTAGCAAGTACTTAAGTATCCAGAGCGTGTGTGTTAAACCCACAACTCAGAGCTTACAAATTACACATGTGCTTTGAAAATTCAGCAGAGCACAACTGAGCACACGCCCTAAAATTGTCCAACCTTGACCAAATGGCTCACACTGTGGCTGGCAAAGCTGACGGTGAACTAGCTACCTCAGTTTTAAACGGATCCAACGGTTTCTCTGACAAGAGCATGCGCACCTTATGGTGGACATACAGCCTGCAATCACAAACGACTGTTATAAAACTAAAGGGCGTTCATGTGAGCGCATGAATTTAGGTGTACCCCAAAACCAAACAGGTGTGTGCTCGTGTGCTAGAGGTGGAGCGGAGTTCAAACTGGACAGAAATGAAATGCCAGAGATTGGTGTTATAATGGGGGGGAAAAAAATTCTATTTGGATTCTATAAACATGAGACATGTCAAAATGTTTCTGAGAATATTGCATAGTCTAACTGTTATAACAAATGTCCTCCCCCCCAACCATGAGTGCCTCTCCTCTCCTTCACTTGTTTTACATTCATTAGTGGGTTGAGACACATTCCTGTCTGACGTTTGCTATGTGACTCTGACTCAGCGAGAAGTCTGACATTTATTAAACCTACATCATACAGCATGACACGGGCTACTATCAAGGTTTAATTAAGGTGAGTTCACGCTTAATGGCTGAACATTGCACAATGTGAGCCAGACTCATTGTGTTCAGCCAAAACTTCAGATTAGAACTATTTTTGTTGTATTTTATTATGAAGTTAAATGCAAATAAACTAACTGATCAGCCAGTCTTTCTGAAATGTCAAAAACATGCAACTTTGGAGATGACAACAGAGAGAGAGAGATGTGGGTGTTTACCATTGGGTCAAATGACAGGCATTGTTGAAGTGCATTATGGGAAGAAAAACATAAATCCACTGGAGATTTGTTGTTTTATAAACAGACTTTTTATAAGTTCTTCTTTTTTCCTCCTGGAGAGATTAAGCTCCCAGACAACACGATCATCTTAATTTATTCAACAAACACCGACTTGATTTAAGATAAGACTTAATTCTCTCCGATAAGACGTTTCAAGATAAGACTTGATGTGGGGGAATGTCTACCTGTTAGCGCAGTGTGACAGAAGGGCAACAGAACAAAGGTTTGAGGGTTTTGTTAAAGTTAGCCCAGATATTTAGTCACACTCTGACAGTGAGCAAACAACACAGAAGAGGATGCACAAAAGATAATGTTGCACGGCTAAGTGCTTGTACAAGAGAAGTCATATCATATGTTGGTGATAGAGGGAGTGGCTGTTTTTTTTTTGTTTTTTTTTTTGCTGCAGGTGTTAAGAGCACAACAAAATGCCTTGTCAGGTCTATTTTCTCACGGTTTGCACTCTCTATCCCCTGTCAGTCATTCTCACAACTAACATCTCCTTAAATATTACATCCTTTCTTAAATTCCAACCTTTATCTCATCCATGTCCATCTTAAAATAAAGCAGCTCCTTGTCCCTTTGCTCTGAGACAGCCAGGGCATTCATAGCCAGCAGACAAGAGCCAATTATGTAATTTAACAACCATTACACACCGGCTAAAATAAGATTATGACCAAAAAGCTTTGGGAAAACACAAGCAGGTTTTCTCCAGTGCTTCACAAGATCATACATTACATGTTGTTCTTTATTTTGGCTGCAAAAGGACACATACTTTTGCAACATGGCTGCTTCGGAGCAATAACCTCTTCTCAATTTTACTTGGATGAAGCTGCTGTAGGGAGTCAATGGCAGCCTAATCAGACGTTTTTAATGATACTGAACAGACCCATCCCCCTAAATCTCAGAGCACAACTCTCCAGCGTCTGTTAACATTGCAAAGACGTTGAATAAAGTATCCCATAAAACAAGCTACTGCCTTTCATTTCTCTTGTGCTCATGCACACATATTTACACAGACCTAACAGACCTTTGGTTTATTTGCCGCTATTCTTATAGTAAAAGTAAACTCCAGCCTCCTAATCCGGGAAAACTGCTCTAACCCCCATCTGCTCTTGCCGTATCCCCATAAAGAGGTCAATGGCCTCATGGAAACAGTTGATAGGCTGGGGAAAATCGACTGGCATGAATTGGCAGTTCAGAGTGAACCTCCAGCTTGGTTTAACTGCTTCCATGTGTACGTGTGTGTTTGCGTATATGGGGAGCAAAAATTGCCAAGACATAACAAAGAAACCTCTTTTTAGCATTTTAAGACAGAAACTCCTCCTGACTTATTCAACATGTTACCAGTGTTTCCTGCAGGTTCATTCTAACGGCAGCTGGTTTAAAAACAACACCAAACAAAGATTAAATACCAGGGCTCAGGTTGGATTTTTCTGAGAAGAATTGTTTTTTAATCTTGCCCAGAATCAAAGCCGGTGAGGAGAACGCTGCCAAAAATACATCTGCACTTGCACAAATGCACACCTTGGTTCAGGATGCTGAAAGGTTTATGGACATGATGTGCAGTCCAGGCATTCAGCATTTGATCTCTATCTCAGAACAAAAACTCAAGGCAACAACAAACCTTATTCTCGGTCTGCATTTATTACAATAAAAATATGTAAACCAAATATCCACTGCAGAACCTTCAATAGTCGTTACATTAAGGGTTTTGTAATGCTCGTTTAGCTTTTAAACCCACAAAAAATGTAATTTGTTACATTAGTTTGAAGAAATTATGATAGAAATCTTTCTTGAGAACATCATGAACTTAAATAAATCTTTTAAGTTTACATTAATGCAAGTGCTTGAATCATTTTTCTAGCATCCTAACAGATAATACTTTAAAAATAGACTCCATCTAACAAGAGAGGTATCCAAATTATTTTTGGTATGTCACCAGCGCAGATGCATTTCTCAGTGAAAGCTTTAAGATCCGTTACACAGACATCTATTGTATAATTTTCAAGCATGGAATGAGTCTCTGGAATTTTCTGAGGTTTCTCATTATCTCCAAACTATTTTGCAATGCATGTAAAGGATTGAAACGCAACAAAAACTAAGTGATCATCAGGAAAGATCCTGCTGATAGTGCCTCGCCACTTTGGAACACTGACTCAGTTTGTAAACGTCAAAGTGTTTTATATCTTTTGTAGAAATGCAAAGTTGACACCAATTACACTGCGACAGATACAAGATGCCTTGTCTGTACAGACCACAGGGTTAACATACAGTCAGCACTCTGTCTTCACACATCACTCAACTGAAGGACTTTTCACCCCACAAACTCCCCCCATCTTTCACTCCTCAAGAGTAAACATCGTCTGAGGAGTCCAGTCTCGTTTTTTCCACTCTGACCCTCCAATGAAAGAACTCATTCTCCGTTTCCTCTCTCCCTCTTTTTCACACACACACGTTTCATCCCATCAGCTCACCATCCGTCCCTCTGACTCACGCCTGAACAGATGGATGTAACTCTTTCCATTTGCCACCTTTTTTTCCCCCCATGAGTTGGTAAAGAACCAAGCTGCTATGGCTCTGGGCTAAACTTCCACAAAATCCTCTCGTCGTGAGGCATTAAAACTGAACTGCATTCATTTTGGACCCTGAAGAGGTAATTTAGTTGTGTGTGTTTGTAGGGAAGATCACCACTGCACACACACACACACACACACACCACCCACATGTTTCAGACAAACACTGACCACACAGGCTGCGAGGGGAAGGGGGGTTTATCTAGTCTGACAGCAGAGTCTGAATGACAGCAGAGAGATGACGGAGATTGGCAGGTGAGCCCACTTGTGTGTGAGTTACTTTAACACAGCATACCCATCCATACTACTGCTGAAAAGTGGAAGTTATAGTTATAACTCGTTGACTGGTGACTGCAGCTCTCTGTTTCAGCCATTTTGAAATGTGGTATAACTTCAACCATATAAGCTATAAATATTTCCTACCTTACTCTTCGTAGCGTAACTCTGTGCTAGCTTCACAAACAATCTAAGTTCTGAGAAAAAGCTTTTAGCAGTCTTTCAAGACTGATGATTGGTTTATTGTAAACCTTTAACTGCCATCTAGTTTGTATTAATTGTTATTTACATGGAAGTCTGTGACTATTTACGAGCATACATATCACCACCATCTGCTAAATGAAGCACTTCCAGTACATTCTAGACCCAAAAATAACCATGTCATGCAAATGAATAGCAGTGTAAAAATGTATAAAATAATGTTTGCATGAAGAGCCTGGAGTCGCTTTAAGATGGCAGCAATCCACTTCAGACCATTCAGGACATACTGATGAGCTAAAAAAGCTTGTAAATAACAATACTAAAACTATAGTAGTGTAAAAGTTTATAGACTAAAGTAAAATGAACTGCTTTATGAAATTCTGAGATTGAAAACCGTTTGAAAATGGCATATAATCGATTTTGCTCCGACTAGCTGTGGCAACGAACATAAATGCCATTTCTCCAAACAAAGACTGTTCTGGAAGCTTCAGAGAGTAAGATAATAATTGCTTATAATTTTTACACAAAAACACACTTTAAAATGGCCAAAACATTCAAATGTGATCAGTGGGATGCAAGAAGTTCATCCTGTAGGCACAAACTGGTTTTATCACTCAACCACAGCAAAAGGGGAGAAGCACAAACAGTAAAACAAACTCCACAGAAACAGGACTTACTGTTTTGGTATTTGAGAAGAATTTGAATGACTAAACAAGACGTACAACTTAAAAAAATTGTGTCATTATGCAAAAAGCCAAGTCTAAATGTACCTTTTGAAGTGGCTTATAAAATCTCCTAATATCCTTACAAAATTTGGATAAAAATATCAAAATATCTGGAATCTAAAATAGCAACTGTTAGTTAATTACTAACACCTGCTGCAGTATGTCTTCTGCATTGTAAGCATTTCTACTGTTTTGTCTGTTTACATTCCTCTCCCATGTAAGAATGTGTTATGGCCTCAGTGAGACTTGTTTGCATAAAAATATCAAAGAAAATGTTCTGAAAATCCAAATAAAGCTGCATTTACGGATTGAAAACTAAATGATGTCCATTTAAGGATTAAAAAAAAAATAACTACAGCAAGTCACCCCTGCACCAATATGAAAACTGTTCAAATCAATATAATCTACCTTAATATTTTGAACAGCTCACAAATCTCTATTGTACGTATAAATCCATGGGTGATCTGTGCAAACAACTGCTGAAACACACAGCGGCACGTTGCAGCTTGCCGTTTCGAACGGTGCAGAGATTAGTTGCGGTTTTTTTAGGCATCCTTTCATAATAGGTGCAGCACAGCATAACCATCTTCCTATGAACGCTCCTGCACGCTGTTTTGTTACTTCACCCCTCCTCACCCACTGAACTCATTCAGGAGGAATCAGTGGATTTCACTGCTGACCCGCAGAGAGAAGAAGAGCAGCCCGGTCCGCTCTGTCTCTCATTATCTGCTGCCTGTTCGTCAAACTAACTGCAGCCAGAGAAGAATACCTATGCTGCCTTTGAAGTCCGTGCCCAGCTACAGTAAATTATTAGCTTTCCACCAACATAGCTCCAGGCCCTTAGGACACCCCCAGGCTGTTCAACTGTGGGTGCCTTTACCTGTCATTCCAGTTGTTGGGCATCACTCATTGAGGCTGACAACAATTGTTACTACCCAGGTTTATCGTCCTACCGACCCTCTTAGAAGCAGTGGATGTGGGTGAGTTTATGTAGGCCTATAACAATAGAAAGGGTGAGAGACGTGGAGGGAAAGAGCAGCACAGCAGCTCAGATTAAATAACCAACATTCCTTTAAAAGGAAGAGAAGGTAGCCTTTGGGCTTCAAACAAGCCTGCACTTGCAAAACGTGGGGAGAGACTGAAAGAAAGAAAGAGATGACAAGTGCAGTGCTCCTCTAGTCTAACAGAGCGTAACAGGAAGTGGCAGGGCCTGCTTCACATGGGGCCTCTTGGGTGCAGCGCTGGGCTGAGAGTACGTCACAGTCTCCAAAACCGCCAGCTGCAGCGCCCTTTTCACACAGCATCTAATAGCGAGCAAACCTAAATGTTATCAACAGTCCTAAAAACAGGAATTTTTAAGTCTGCTTTGACAAAGCTTAGACAAAAACCTGGACATGTTAAAGTCACTAATACAGCATACTGGCTTGACAACTTGATCTTTGAGGTATGACTCATAAAATCCAGCCCACCCTGCTCCAGCATCACATTTTTTACTCTAAGATAATGATGCTGCTCTTTCTGTACAGTAATTAACCGTTTCCCGTAAACACAGGAAACTCTCTGCAGTTCTGCCTCAGTTTCACAAGGCAAAAATCATCATTGGTAATCAATTATGCACAGACACTAATTATTGAACTCTGTCTGTATGGAAGCACCACTCTATATTGTCTGATCTGATGAGTGAGTGGTATAGAAAGGGAGGAGGGGATGGACTTACTACTGAAAGCCTCCTTTCAGGTTCAGCAAAAACAGTGTTGACAAACAAATTCAGGTCGAGTGTGGATTTATAAACACAGTTATGGACAAATTAAACCTAGGATTAAAACCTGGTTGCATTTTCCTCCCAAGAAACAACTTGACCTGGGTCCTAAATCAGGCAGATCAGAGGAAACAACTTATCCCACTGGGTCAAAACTGAAACTTTGTGACTCCCTCAAAATCAAATCAACACATGTGGTTCACGGTCCGTTTGAATATCTTCTCTAAATCCCTAAAACTTATCCGAGCTGCCAAGTTTTCTTGACTCGCAGCTGATTTTAGCCTCAGAGAGTCGGCCCGTTTGAACTGCGCACCTAAATTACAGAGGGGGGACCCTTTCAAAGGAGATAAAAACAGATTTCACAAGGTCACCTGCCATAAACTTTGTCCTGACAAGCCCTTACACAACAAAACTCCCGTCGGGAATATTAAACTGATTTGCAGTTTCAGATAAAACACAACAGGGGCGCATAAATCCTCGATGAGCTTTGCCAAAAAATACATAACTCTCTGCTACCTGAAGGAGTTTCAACCAGACTGTCGGCAAACTACTTCTGACACACTGTCCAAGTTAGATTCTGCGCCTGTGGAGGTAAAAGGTTGCAAAAACCGCTAAATAAATCGACTTTTATTATCCAGAGAGACGAAAGATGCGATGCAGGCATTCCTGTATGTGGCCGCTACTGTTGGAGCTGTGACCGACTGAGAGGAGGGGGGCTACGAGCCATTACTGTCGGTAAAACAAACAGCTAGTCCGTGACGGCGTTGAATATATAAGAGGAAATCACAAGAAGTTCGAAAACAGCTTGTTATATTCACCAGAATCGTGTTAAATCGGTCTACTTACCCGATGAAATACAGCAAACGAAGAGCGAAGCCTCTAATGGGTTTCCTGTTCGAAAGTTGCCGTGTGTCAGTGGGAGAAAAAACACAGGCTAGGACGCGGAAGTACACATCAAACGAAGAGGAGCGAAAAAAAAGGGCTCAGGGTAATGGAGCACTCAGGAAAAAGTCATGGTTTATTCCTTTAAATTGATTAACGACACTTTACTAGATGATATATATGTATAAATAATAGCATATCTGATGGTGTCGGTGTGTTTTACAGCTTTATTGTTAATTTAAGGTTGTAAACAGTTTGTTTCCGCACTGTGTTACACAGTAAGGCGTCCCCACTGGGTCCACTCTGTCCCACTGAACTCAGCTCAACGACTTTTTAAATAGTTTTATTAACGTATATCTGTCCGAGGCAGCATTTTACATGAAGCCATTATTATTTAATCAAGAAGATAATTAGTGTAAGCCTTTTAAAAAATTACGCTTAGAGGAAATTATTATTTTAATCTCCTTAATTAGTTTTTTAATTGCTCCAAAACAACCTAAATGTATAAATTAGAGAACATTTATTTGTCTATAATAAAATAAAAAAATAACAATTTACATGTTTATATTACTTTTTATATTATTATTATTATTATTATTATTTAGTTTAAACAGAATTTAGGGTCGGTTTTAATGGTTTTAAATGTGCAATATTCAATGCATTGTGAGATAATTTCCTTTTTTTGTTGAATTACAAAAAATAAATGATGATGGCCACTAATGTTTGGAAACAAGTTGTTTGTATGAACAAAGTTCAGCGCGCAAATCAAATTCCACTCCTTCCTCTTTCTGTCCTTTATGTTTTTTTTAATATCATTAGCGCCACCCTGTGGACAAAATGGTCCCACCTCATTGTATTTACATGTGACTGCTGGGTGCCAATACATTATGTAATTAGACTGTTATTATAACGATTTAAGGTTAATACGGTTCATATTCAGCATTTATAGTTGGTAAATGAATTACGTCTTAAGATACAGATTATTTTTATGACTAATTAACTAGTTAGTCATTTTTTAGGATGATGAAAGATCTCACAACTGATTAGAACTATATATTTATATTGTTGAATCATGTTTTCTGTCATTTAACTGATTTATAAACCATGGATTTCCATTTAGGTAGTTCAGTGTTTTTCCAATCAGTCACTTGTGTTTATAAAGATCTTAATTCATAAAGCATATGAGTAGAAAGAAGTTGGAAAAGTAAGTATGGTGAATTTGCACTTGTGCATATAGTGCAAGGTGCTTTTTTATTTAGATTTCTAAAATAAACTTTTTTCATTTAACATGGTCCAGTTGTGAAAATTTTGTGTTTTTGACCAAATAACACAATATTTAAATTTCCAAATGGACAAGGAAAACCAAAAGTGGTGTTTTATAACCTAAGCGATGGTCACATTGTGCTTTCTGCCATTAACTAAAAGGAAAATACAAGGGAAATATTCATTAGGTGGTTTATTCTATGAAAGCACAATCGCATAAATTCAGCATGTGTTTCTTGTGGATGCAGGAATCGTTGTTGCCTTTTCATAAATAGGATATTTAGCTACATTTTTCAGAATCAGCTATGATGCTTATGGGCATGATGTCATAATATTTTACTACTTGCTGTGAAAACATGTACACCTTTTACTAATTTATGCCAGTAATACTGACCTCAATATGATTTTTACCTCAGAATTTTAAAAAAAACAGATTTTTAAAAAATTATTCAAATGTACTATGCATTGTCAGAATCCACGGTTTTACCTTGAATGCACATTTAAATTATATCTAACTCACTGGCTTTGTTTGACATAAATAATAACATGTTTGGCAAAATACAATATACATATACAATATATATAGGATACCTTGCACACTTTTATTTGGATATAAAAGTGTTATTAATCTGAATTCACTTATATTGTCTAAATTTTAGTATTAAGGGAATTCTAAAGTTACTTTAAATTTGACTACAGTATTATTTTGTTTTTATTATAAATAGAAGAAACTTGTCTGCTGTTTGTGCTTTCAGCTTGTGTATGAAGCAGAAAAAAATAAACCTAATTATGTGAGTTTCAGAACAACATCCAACAAACAGAGACTAAATACAGTTTGCATCTTTTTTTGAGTTTTGTTATTTTATTTTTCAAATAAACAGATGAATGAATTTCCAAAGAGATTGCAAATAACTGACTGTAATCTGATAAACGAGTCCAGGTTTTGATTCTTCTAAATTTAATAAATGTGAAAAAGGGCAGTTTGCTGAGAAGTCAACAAATATTTTACTTTTGTTGTATTGCAAAAAACAAACAAACAAAAATTGGATCATTTGCTGTTAATAGCAAAAACAAACCCATATCTGAGATTCAGTTCAGTATTTAAAATTTATTTTAAATTGGCATCAATATTTTTGCAATTGCAAAACACAGTTTGTTCTTAATCTGGCTTGCCTGGTTAAATAAAGGTTAAATAAAAAGAAAGGCAATCATAATCCCTAATGAAAAATTTAACTAAAATGCTTCATAAAGCTTCCAACCATAATAATCATTTGATGATCACATTTTTGTTGTTACCTTTTGCTGTTGCTCCCACGCAATGAATTCCTTCAACAAACTCAACATCAGCCCGCCATCCAGAATAATATTTATTGCTTTTGAAGATATTAATCTTTTCTTCTTTTTTGCACTTTCCATTTTTCCTCTTTACAGTAAAACAAAGAAAGATGACTCGTAAACTCACTGCATTTTCATTTTTGGATGTGTACACACAGAAAGGAAACAGTATTTACAGAGTTCACTTGCAGTGGCGACCTTTCTTGTAAACAACTCAACAAACATAGAGCTTTACAATAAGTTTACAACAGAGCTTTCACAAGTGATCCTCAAACCGGCACCGTCTGACAAACCGCTGGCTCCCAAACCTAAAAACTGCACATCAGTGTTGACTCTGTGGGCCGTAGGGAAGACGCTGCTCGTTAGATTTGAGGAAAAATGAATGATTTTTTTGTAAATATTTTTCCCTCTATTTAGCAGCAAATCAAATTGCCCCGTTGCTGCTGGAAGCAGTGACAAAAAGCACCGACTGAAAAAAGAATTTAAGGGGAGGATTAAAAAAAAAGAAAGAAATCGCAAAGACCAATAATATTCACATTTGACTAATTACAGGTTACACCAGGTGAATGTTAATTAAAAAAATAAATCTATCAGCGTATTTTTAGAACCCAAAGGGTTTGTTCACTGGACATCATCCAAAAATGACCAAAGGGCAAATTTAACAGGGTTGATTTAATCAGAGACAAATCTCAGAGTGAACTCGTCCTCATCATTAAAAAATAAAAAAATATAAATAAATTAAACGCCTTCAGAGTGCAGATCTCTTCCCATTAATTATTTAAACTTTGATACACCTAAGCTTATAATTTTCCAACATGTTTAAATACTGAATTAAATCACAACAATACAGCTTCATCTTATCATAGTGAATATGAATTAAATGTCATGTACACCATATTAAAATATGTACACAGAAATATTCATACAAATTCTAAACTGGCTCCCTCTGCTCTCTGGTTCTTCCCTGTTAGAAAATCTCACCAGAAAAAACAAGTAAATGCTCAAAAACTGAGACAAATACACAAATATGGATTTTTAACATTTGAATGAACAAATATTCAACAAAATATGGGCAAGAGCATATCAAAGATAAGGGAGATGTGGATTAAAATAACCACTAGGTGGCAGTGTTTCACTTTTTTTAATCAAGAATTTGATTTTTAAATTTAAATCTCAGGAATTACAAGAAATACCTGTAAAACTGGTTCAATCTGAGCACTATTTATTGTTCTGTTCTGTTAGTATGGATTTAGTTTTTTGTTTGTAATTTATCACCTCGTTGCCTTCTGTCAAAGCTCAAACAAAAGAGCTCTGATGACAACTGAGGGTGAAGATTTGGTGTTAGAAATTAAAAAAAAGAAAGGACAAGATGGTGATTCAGACAGCTGACATGATAAGATAAATATTGATTGTGTAATAAAATGTTGGCAAGACAAAAACTTACACAGCAAACAGGGAAACAGGAGTTTCAGAAGGAGAGAACTTAAGTGCTTTTCTTGAAAAAAATGTTCATCAAGAGTGACTGAAGCAGAAAAAAGTGTATCAGAAATGTCAGGAGAGAAGAAGAGAGTTATCAGAGCAAAGATGTCAGAAAATGTCTTAGCTGTGAATCATTTTCAGAGTCTCTGCCTCCCTGTGTCTTTCATGCAGAGCCATGGAAGGGGAAAGCGACGGAGGCAGGGATGGGGGAGGAGGAGTGATGGGCATCAGGCTCTTCAGGGGATGGGGGGACACTGGTGGAGGGAGCGAGGTGATGGGAGGAAGCATGCTCCCCTTCTTTCCATCCAACACGAGCTGCGGTCGGTTCACCAGGCCGGGTTCCTTGCCGATGCCAAAGTCGTGGTCGTTCTCGTTCTCTGAGCTGCAGTCGCTCAGATCCGTTATCTCCAGGTCTGAGTCTGACTCCGGGTCCTGCTTCACCCCTCCTCTCCTCTCTGTGGGGCTCTGCTGCCCCGTCACGGTCCCGGCTCCTAGGCTGACCGCTCCCAGCCCCAGACTCAGCCCCGTGCTGGGAGGGTTGACCTCCACCCTCTCCCTCTCCCCCAGCATTGCCCCAATGTCTGTCCGCCCCATCATCAGGCTGCCCGGGTAGGGGGGCAGGCAGAGTCGGGCTGGCTGACCACCTGCTGTGCCGTTTGTCCCACCAGTCTGCCCTGGTGCTCCCCTCTCACCCCCACCAGCCTCTCCAGGGGGTAGCAACGAGGAGAAGGGGTGAGGCAGCTGGGATAGACTGCTCTGCAAAGGGTTGGGGTAAAACTGGGAGGGGTAAAGGGAGCCAGGGGGCAATTTGGGGCAGTTATTGAGAGAGAAGGCCCCTGGGAGGTAAGGGTTAAAGCCCCAGGGGTAGTCAAAGGGTGGGTTACGAGGGTACGGGCCCAGCAGGGACGGGGGCTTGGAGTAGCACGGGGCACCTAGGAGAGAGAAGATCCAGAGATGGAGGTTAACTCTCAAAAGGGGCAAAGGTTTCCTGACATACAAGATCCAAGAATGTTCACTAATTATAGTCAGTATTTGCAATTCAAATCAGCAGCCACAGGGGCTAATTCTGGCACAGTTGCTTTAAAAAAAAAACCTGATGGTTCATTTATGCATGCCAGTACTGTGTGGTACTCTCACTGAAGAGAAACAGATGTGAGCGCAAAGATTCTGAATGAAAGTGATCAAGTTCAAATATGATACCTTATCTTGCGTTGGACGATAAATATTTGAAGACAACAGGTTTCCAATTTGAAATGGCATCTTCTAGCTCAAAAAGGATGTTGATATAATGTGACTAAATAATTTCAGAAGACGCAAAATTCCACTTTCATTCAAACGAATAAAATACTGCTTTTTAAAATCGCTTCCCTTGTAAGAATCAGCTCATAATCCCCAAAAAGGGGTAAATCTGGGGTGATGCTGAGATCCAATTTTAATGAACAAACAAAAGCATTGCCTCTGAACCAACTCGACTTCCTTCCAAATGACAACCAACTCAGAGATTCTGTCTCTGCTGCAGCCTCCACCTCTCCCAGTCTCACTCCTTCCCTCTTTCACTCTGTTATTTACTATGCAGGGCTAATTTGACAGTGCTGAAGTCTCTGCGTGCTGGGCCAGGAGTAGCTGGCAGACACATGAATATTGAATCAGTCAGGCAGGCCTCACTTGCTTATGAAAACACAGTAATGGGCGCCCACAGGCCACAAACTGAAGCCTGCACCCTCAATTAGGGCCTTCCTGCCTGGGAAGGGATTAGGACAGCAGGGACACATGGGAGGGGAGAGGAGGGTGAGATGGGGAAGAAGGGGGGAAAAGGACCTGAGGACAAACAGAGTGGGGAGGAGGGAGGTGAGGTGCAGGCTGTGGGATGACTGCATATGTGTGTGTGTGAGAGAGCATCTGTTTACATGCTCTCGAGCTCTGCAGATTAATGTGCATTCGGATGCAGGAGCACAAGCAAAATGTGATGCACAGTTCCACGCTGTGTGTGGATGCACGTATGCTGAGACAGAGGAGGACAAATGTGGACTATCACTCTGAAAAGGTGGACGATTTCTCCAGCCTTCGACGTGTTTTTTTAACCTCTGCTCACCTGCATAATTCACAAGCTAACCTGGCTCCTCTCACCTGAAGCGCAGCTTCACTGCAGGCTGCTGTGGGACAGCTATCTTTCTTATTTCCTTTAACAATAAATGTTCATGCCTCCCCATATCCTCAATCCTGTCTCTGCTCCCCTCCTTTGCACCTCCTACTCTTGTTTCAGATCTGTTTTCTGCCTTTACTCTGCTAAAACAACCTCAGCATAAACCGTTTTTGTCCTGTTCATGCCTCAGAGGTATTTTGCATCAGCACTTCAGCATGAACTTCTCTCACTCCTTCAGCTCACCTGAACTGAGGAAGGGGAACGTGTCAAGTCTCAGTTTGTCCCCTTCAGGTCCCGGTGCTGTGGATCCTCGATCAAACAGGGATGTTGCTCTGCTGGCATCTGGCAAACGAGGAAACAGGGACTGTATAGCCTGAGTGACAGAGATGAAAAGAGAAAGAAAGAGATGAAAAAACATTATTTTTGCATCCCAAAATCAAGCACATGATATTGTTCTTTCTGCTGCATGAAGGGTAAAGTCATGTGTTGACAGCAGCACCCTGCAGAGAGTGATGCAAACAGTGACACAGTCACAGCAAGGACAGGATAAAAAGGAATCCATGGGACTCGGTTTAAAACGGGAGGTAGAAGGACGCAGAGGCTCAGAGACTCAAAGGCAGGAAAAGTACAGAGTCAAATGGAGACCAGAGATTAAGAGTGTGGGCACAAAGGATAAATGACAAGAAGAAAGCAGGATTGTGGGCCAGATGAAAAGGAAAGCAGGACAAATAGGAGTGGGATGTGATAGACTGACAAGCAGAAAGTAGGGCAGCCATGTGTGTGTGTGTGTCAGAGTGTATTCTCTTTAAAAATGTGACGAACTGAGAAACAAGGCAAAGTTAGTGTAACAGTTGAACCTTGGGAATCAAGGGGACAAAGGTAGGATTTTTGTCTCCCTTTGCATGGCGGCGGATCAATAGCGTCTGTCACCCCCGCAGCCCTAAGTTTGAAAGTTGAGACTGTACTTCCAAGCTGCGAAGATCTGCGTTGCTTAACAAACCGCATTAATGACCCGCCATTGATCCGATCTGACACGACCCCTTTGCTTTCTGTTGCTTTCATTTTCAATCGATGACAGATGGATACGCCATCGGAGACGGGGATGAGAGGAGGAGGGGGGATAATGTTTTCTTTTGTTTTAAGGGCAAGTTAAGACCGTCCTCCTCCTTGGTCTCCTTCAGAGCCTGCATCTACTTATCCCGTCTGAAGGATGGCGCTGATGGAGGATTCTCTCTTCACACTGTACTTTCAACTCACTCCTGCTTTCTAGCATTTACCTGAATTTTTCACTCGATTATGAAACACTTTGGCCAATATGTGGTGTCTTTAAAAAATGATTAATAAATAAATTTGACAGACTTGATGAAATTATCTGCACATTAGTACTCATAAAGGGGAGGGAAATAGTATTTTCTTACATTCTGTGTGGCTACATTCAATCAAAATCTAATGTAAAACATTTAATTTGTTCAATTATATTGTCACATTTTTCTACATATAGAAAAAAGATAAAGAACTAGGACATATCTGCTCTTTCTGTGTTGTGAAAATCTTTGTAAAAAAATGTTTGACAGTCTCTCAGGATTAAGTGAACTGTGAGCTATTATTACTATCAGAGACAATGAATAAAAGATGGAAATGATGAGTTCTACCATTCTCTTGTAAGACGGGAATGCACAGGAGGGGTCTGAGAAACATAACAGCAAAAATCACAGGAGCAAAGTGGATCTGTTACCTGAATGAAATCGCTGCTAATGAAAATTTAAACACAGCAGTGTTTGGCTGTTTTTTTTAAACTTCTTTTAGTTCCCTGTTTT
Source organism: Callopanchax toddi (assembly GCA_006937965.1). Lineage (NCBI taxonomy): Eukaryota > Metazoa > Chordata > Actinopteri > Cyprinodontiformes > Nothobranchiidae > Callopanchax > Callopanchax toddi. The sequence continues at coordinate 1,320,199 of SSNR01000025.1, read as the reverse complement.
TATTATTACAGATAACATCAATTGGATGTCAGCATTTCCTTTTTATATATTGTACCCTAGGCATGAATTTCTTTGAAAAAACTAAAACGAACAAAACAAAAAACGTGTACCCCTTTCCCATCCTCCATCCTACCGTTCGTACCTCTGGGCTGCAGTCCGGTGTGGCAGAGCCCCCGTTAAAGTGGTTCTGGGCCAGAAAGAAGGGAGAGTTGGCCATGTCCAGGATGGGGTAGTTCACCAGCACCACCTTACTGAAGTTAAACTTGTAGGTGAAACGCTTCCCTTTGGTTTTGTGCAAAATCCGCTTGTTGTAGTAATACCTGCGTAGGAAGGAGGAGGAGAGGGTATCGATGGAAGGATGGAGAGAGGTGGTAAAGGATAAAGGAAAAAGGAAAAGGGCAGGGAAGGATTAATTTAATACTCACATCAAGGTTTTGTGTTTCCTCACTGTAAGAAAAGAATAAGTAAACAACTTGAGCGCTGTGAGGCAAAGAGCTATGCTGATTTCCCACTGTTTTGATTCATCTCCTCCCGTCTCAAATCAATTCATGTCTCGCTGCTTTCATTCAATACAATGTGATTTTTTTAAAGCTAAATTTTACAAAATAAAACCAAAGGTCTAAATCTTTCTGAACTCCTAACGAACAGTAAAGGCACAACGGATTAATTTTCTTTCATCGGGAACAGGATCACTTCTAATAAAATCAGCTTATTATGAGTTAAATGAATAATATGGAAAAAGATTTTCTGAAATATTTAACATGATAAATTAAAACATAACTTTTTCCAATAAATTAAATATGTCGGAATTATTTATTTAATATTAGAAAATAGTTTTTTTTAATCTGCTTCTTTGAAATGAACAATCAGCAGCAGTTTGGTTTCTGCAACTCAAAAAAAGTACAAAAAAAGCTGTCGTCATTTCCAGAGGGGTGGCGCATTTACAGGGGAGGTGGCACAACAACGTGGGTCTCCATGGCAACGACCTTGGGTGTCTCCCGTTGGGCATGTCAAGCCGTCGTCATGCCAGTTTCCTTTCCCACCCACAGAGGTGTCACGGCGTACAGCGTGCCAGGATGCCGGGTTGATCGGCGCTAAGGAGGCAAAACATGGAGCCATCTGGTTCAGGTAAAAAAGAGCTGAGGGCTCGGGCGGGGGCAGCGTGGGGGGTCGGACCACAGAGGAGGAAGAGGAGGAGGAAGGGTGTGTGTGTGCGCCACCGCAACATACAAACAAACCTTACGGGGAAAAAAAATCTTTTGTTTCACGGTGAGAATGCGTTACACCGCCTCAGCATTAAACACCATGTGAGCTGCTCCTTCATTATGCAGACGCACATCAACAAACACCGCAGAACCTTCATATCAGCATGTAGAGGCTGAACCCAGTGCAGTGATGTGTACATGTTTTGCTTTGCATGGCAATTGTGCCTTGGCCCCTAATTGAGCAATTAAGTAAGGCTAATTAAGAAGGCTAATTGTGGCCCCAGCCAATTCATAACAATTAGACTTTGACGACAGCCCCCATTAACAAGGGGCCAAAGGAAAGCAGAGGGAGGGGGGAGCTCGTGGAGGGGGAGGGTATTTTGCATAATAAAATTGTGAGAGTTATTTTAAGTGTATTCTGCTGAATTTATAGTGTTTGTTTTATTCACCTTCCAAAAGTTTAGTTTTATTCCAGAGGAGTTGAAGTAATTTCACTCTGAGGCTTAATTTTCAAATCCCTATTGAATTTTTTTATTTGGCAGCTCAATGGTGAACTTTCCATTAGGATGTCAACAGATAAGGAGAAATTGAGGGTATCGACGTTCCCGTGGAGAGTCTCACCTCTATCTTTCTATTTTCCCCATCATGAAAAAGAGAGACGCTAAGTGAGGATTAAATCCAGCCAGAGTAAACAAATAATGTAAACTCCAGCTGTGATAAACATCGTGACCTATCTGATGCAAACGTACCTCAGAGCCCGGCTCAGCTTGTCGTAGTTCATGTGAGGTTTGCACTTCCTTATCCCCCACAGCCGGGCCACCTCGTCTGGGTCCTTGATGACGAACTCCCCGTAATCCCCCTGCCAGGCGATGACGCCCTGATACTCCTCCTTCTGCAGCAGCTCCAGGATGAAGTGCCACAGCTGGATCTGCCGGGAACCGGGGCTCGACTCGGGCTTGTAGGCCCAGTCTGGGAAGGCGAACCCTGGGCAGGAGGAGTGGGGAAAAGAGGAGGATGAGGTTAAGGCTTGTCGTTTGTCCCGCCGCTCGCTAGCGGGGGATTGCTGTCTGGATGACTGATGAGTGATGGACTTGAGGGATGATGTGTTTAATATCACAGCGCGTGCCTTGAGCAATGTTAGTCTGTGCTAATGCCCTCTAGCCTCAACAGATTGGTCAGCAGGATGATGACAGCTCGCTGGGGGAGAGCTGGTTGATGCTGCTTGTGTCTGAATTTTAAAAGCCAACTATGTGCAACATGGATAGAGATGGGCAGCTTTTTGGCAGTAAATCTGCCATAACTAACCTTCGAAAACACAAGCTGCACATCCAATTACCAGCAGGTACTTTTATTTGGTTTCTCCTGTGTGTGTGAGGTTATTTTATTCAAGATTTGTTAAAAAAATCTGCAAGATTTAGAAAATAATGAGGATGTTTTGTACTTGTTTTGGACATTTTTCTTTAGACTACTGTTTGCAACTTTGTCAGATTATTAACCAAAACGCTTCGTGCAAATGTTATACATTTTAATGGTTTAGCATCAGACAACCATGATAAAAACACTGACCTGGCGTCCAGAGGGCGGGCACAGGGGGGAGCAGCAGATCACTGACGCAGTTGCAGTCCATGCCTCCACAACACCTGAAACAAAAACAAACTGCAGCCTTAGACTTTTGTAAAAATCAAGCCACAAGAAAACATTCGAGAAGAAATTATTCAGTTAAGCCCGAGTTAACGAAGTTTACTTGAGCGAGCTGAAGTTGAAGAGTGTGAACTTTGCTGAAAATTGAGATATTGCATAAGGTTCTAAAGACGCAACGTGAGTTCAAAACGATACCTTAAATCGATGTGAAATATAGCAAGGTTATGTTTCATATGTCTTTGGTGGAGATAAGGTGTTTGATGGATGTGATCTCGTGTAGCCACCTGAGGCTGTGTCTGATGCAACGTGGTGGACATCCCTATAGTGCATCTCTATCGGGAAGAATTACACCGACTTCTGAAAAACAGCTGTAAAGCTATTTTAAATATATATTACTGTTTTTTTTATTCTTTGCAGAGATTTTAAAGTAGACTCTCCACATTAAGCCAACTATTTGATATAGTTTATATGAGGTACCAAGATGAATTGGTCCATCTTAAGTTTTTGATTGGACTGAGGGTTATTTTTATATAAAAAGTCCTTGATAATCAGAACTTTTACTTAAAGTTGGAGACTTTTGATTGCAGTGTGAATGTCAACCTAAAGCCAGAGTAAGAAACGGAGGGCTGATGTGATTTATAATGATGCCAGGGCATTTCAGGTCATCACCATGATCATTAAAAACAGCAGTGAGGGCTGTGCAACAAGGTGTGAAAATAAAGGAGTTCAGTGCATTTTTTATGCGATTTTGCGCTTGAACATAATTAATCTCATCTCGTTCTAAAAAATGTTGGATGTTTGATATTCCTCAGGCTCCACTGAAACACAAGTTAGAAGCATTCTTTGATTTGGTCAAATAGAATTTTTTAAAGATGTCACAATTTCTGTGATTCTCACTGATTATCAGTGTAATCTGCTGCAACAACAGTGCTGTTAGAAAAAAAAATACCATTAAAACTATATATCTGTGAAAATAATTTAACTGAACACATGATTTAAAAAAATTATAAAGTACATAAAAATAAACATTTTTATACATGCATTAGAAATGGTTTATACTTAATTATGATTACATTTAAAAATAGATGTAATTTTCATTACTTAACGTGGTGTTTTTGTTTTTAATCTCCCAAAATACATAACATTTAAAATGCTCATTATTTGCGTTTTATTAAAACACTAAATTTTAACATGTAAATGCAATAAAAATGGAAAGTACAGATGTTAATGAACATCAACCTATCGCAAATATTAGACAATATCAATATATTAATAAATATGAA